>JAGSPU010001231.1:0-48240 GCA_019321725.1 Paulownia fortunei | reverse complement strand
GTTTCTTTTCAATGCAGGTAAATAAATGCAGTACTAAAAGATCATCAGAAGTTCACAGACCAAATAATAGAAGTCTAAGATTTTTAGTTGTTTGGGCCTGGGCATGTTAGTTTGTTTGGAAGGAGGAGATGGGCTGTGGGCCGAAGATTGTTCTTCAAATCACATTATCAAAACAAAGCAAAAATAAAATAAAATTGCATGGTTATTAAAATCTCCTAGTTGTCACGGTAAAGAAAAAGGGTTAATCTTACTTTATCTTTTTATTTTTTTTATTAAGTATTATTTATTTTTATATTTTTAATTATCTCATTTTACTACTTTGTACTCTCATTCTATTTCAGTTTATCTTTTTATATTTTAAAAAAAATAACCAAATTACTATTACCAATTATTTATAATAAAATTACTTTAATTTTTTTTAAAATTAATAGACTTGAATGTATATTTTAATAATTTTTCAATTTAATTAATAACACTTAACATTAAATTCATTTGAAATTTTATTATTCTTAAATTTTAAATGTTATTTTTTATAAATATAGTTCCTATTAAATTTATACATCGTATGATATTTTTTATTATCTAATAAATTTTACTTTTAAAACTTTTACTTGTCATAAATATAAAAATATATAACATATTTTTATATTTTTTAAAATATATAAAAGATTAGTAATAAATTTCTCATTATTAGTGGAATTATTAAAATTTCATAAAAAATATTTTTAGGTATAATTTAGTACTATTAAATAAATTATAAATAGTCGAATTATCGTAATTTAGTAGTACTATACTCTATTTAAAAAAAAAATCATAGTCACTTTAGTATTTAATTTTATTACTATTACTTGATTATAATGATTAATTTATCAAATTGAAAAAAATATATATTAGAATATATATATATATATATATATATATATTAATTTTAAAATATTTTAAAGTAATTTTACTATAAATAATAAATAAGGGTAATTTGGTAAATTATTTTAGAGTACAATGGAAAAAAATGAAATAATGTGAGTATAATGAGTAAAATGAGACATAATGAGAATATAAAAAGGTAAAATAAGATAATTAAAAATATAATAAAATAAAATAATATTTAATAAAAATAGAGTCGGTAGAATAAAATTAATACTTAAAAAAATTAGAAGCGGGTGGAGCGAAATTAAACCTCAAGAAAATTAGGAGCGTGATGCTAAGTACGAACCTAATTTTTATTATTCTAAGTTCATTTTTTTTTTTTTTTTTGCAGTATCTTCAAGAAATATACAACTAAACTAGTTCAAAAAATAATTCGTTTGAGTGGCTAAATGGATTTGCCAAAGGTTCAATCAAAATGATTATGAAGTGATTAAAACCCGTCATGGGGACAAGAATTTCCTTACGGCATCGGTTACTTCAGTTTAATGATTAAAGATTACTTTTATTGCCTTTAGGTGTGCATGAAGGAAAATGATAATCATGTCACAGGTATTCTTCGAAGACAAGCTGCTGCCTGCTGGACTTTACCCCACCTTACCCACCAAAATATTTATTTTGCAGGTGAAAACACACACACACACACAGCACCAGAGTAAAATTGAACTCAATTTGCATGAATGACAAAAGTTCAGAAGAAAAATAATTTGATAAAATTTTAGATTAATAAACTCTTGACAAGAAAGCATACCCCACCAGTAACTATACAAGTAGGGTTCATTGTCTGAGAAAAAAGTGTTACAAAAGGCAGAATTTTTTGCCTTTGTAATATCAAAACAAGAAACCTCTTCTGTTTCTGCTTCTCTCCCTGCCTTCTCTCTCTCTCTCTCGCACTCTGTGTCCCGACCGCTTGTGTTATTTCTTTTCTTGTCTTGATCTTCATTCGACAATGTCGAGATTTGTCAGCTTAGATTCTATGGTGGGCGTCCCGTCGCATTCATAGAGTCCCTTATTCTGTTTCTGTGTTTGAATATGTAGACATTGCCTCAGGTGCAGTTCAGCTACTTGTTTAAATTTTTTCTTCCTTTGCAGTTCTTTGTTGGTTTCGGGTCTCTGTATATAACTTACTTATTTGGGATTTCTTTATTTTTATTTTTATGAATTCTCCTCCAATTCGCCATGAATCCACATTCTGCTGTATGTTAATTCTTGAAATTTCATTGGTGCTTCTCATCTAACTACCATTAATTACTATATTTCTAAGTTATGGAAAAATGGGCCTTCGTTTATACGAAAAAATATGATTCCTTTTAATTAAATATTGTTTCTTTTCTGTTTTCTCTTACAATTGGCCATAGTTTTGGCGTAAAGAAGGCAGCTTGCGATTTGCAAGAACCAACTTTACGGCTTTCTTTACTGCTATCAGTACTTCTTTTTCTACAAATTACCACTGAATGCTGAAAAGTTGTATTATTTTTCTTGCTCCAGTTGTGATTTTCAACTTTAAAGTATGGAGGAGAAAGAGAAACCAAATGCTTGTTCACCAGATACTGTTCTTGAGGACTTCTTAAGAAGTGCTGAATCTGAAACGAATTCTTCCAAAGGTAGCACTTCAGAATCAGAAGCTCAGATTGATGCACAACCGGCTTCTTCACAATGGATCGGATTTTTTCAATTATTGAGATTTAAATCCAAAGCCACATTGCATCCCCTCAGTGCCCTCAAATTATCAAAAAAGTTTAGCAGTAGTATGAGTGAGGAAGTTAGGAGTGTGGCAAATCCCCTAGTAGATGCTAATCTGAACTATTTCAAGCCTCAATGGAAGAACTTCAGCTTCTCGGAACTCCAATCTGCAACCAGCAATTTTTGCCAAGGTTAGCTGTAAGAAATGCCTATTACTTTATCATTGAATTTTGAGAAGGAAAGAATCAAGAACTCTTGTAAATGTTGAGTGCGTGTTACTGTGCATAGGATCTTTGATCGGGAAGGGCGGTTATGCTGAAGTGTATAAAGGCAGTTTGCATCATGGGCAGCTTGTTGCGATTAAGCGTTTCTCTAAGGGATCCCTGGGAGAAAGAATAGGGGATTTTCTGTCAGAACTCGGGATAATGGCTCATGTAAATCATCCCAATACTGCCAAACTGATAGGCTATGGGGTTGAAGGTGGAATGTACCTTGTCCTTGAGTTGTCTCCCCTTGGGAGCTTGGCTTCTATGCTTCACAGTTAGTGTAGCATCTCATGATTTGCTGTTTTTTCATTCAACAGTTCTTTATCTCATTGGATCTGAACTTTGTTTTTTCCCCATCATTTTCTATTAACAGGTTCCAGGGAGAAGTTGAGGTGGGACGTAAGGTACAAGATTGCATTGGGAACAGCTAAGGGATTGCTGTATCTTCATGAGGGTTGTCAAAGGAGGATCATCCACAGAGATATTAAGGCTGCAAATATATTGCTTACAGAGGACTTTGAACCTCAGGTATATTCAGGTGCAAAGTTGAATGTCTATGCAGTTTTCTAGGCTAGTCATGATGTTTTTCATGTCTTCTCTTTTCTTTGCTTATTTGGCTTATATTTTGTTTAATGCTGGGGACTGGGGAATTTGTTATTGGAAGTTGAATTCCTACTTTTGGTTTTGATCCTCTGGGCAGGTTAACATAATCCTAATCTTAGATGTGAATTTCAGGATTTAATTCCTGGCAAATCTAGTATAACCATGGAGCTGATTTTTCTGATAATGGAAGAAATTGATCCATGTACTTTTGATATCAAGAAAATTGCAACTTTAAGGTGTTTGGGTGGTTGGATCTCAAAAGTAAATTTTCAATTCAGATATGTGATTTTGGCCTTGCAAGATGGCTGCCTGATCGCTGGACTCACCTCACTGTTTCAAAATGTGAAGGCACTTTCGGGTGTGTAGTGCCTATCATTTCTCAAATTTCAATCTATTTCGGTACAATATTCTACTCTTAACTTCTAAAAAGATTGGTCCTAATATTTGTCTCTGCAGCTATCTAGCTCCTGAGTTCTCAATGCATGGAATAGTTGATGAAAAAACTGATGTTTTCGCCTTTGGAGTGCTGCTGTTGGAACTTATCACTGGTCGTCGAGCACTGGATTACTCACGGCAAAGCCTTGTTATGTGGGTATGACTACCTCCCTGTCCCCTTTGAATTACTACCAGTGCTACAAATGGTAGCATGTTTTGGCTGGACAGCATTTTAAAAGTTGTTATTTTGGTTTACTTATGCTAGGCTAAACCTATGCTGAAGAAGAACAAAATCAGAGACCTTGTAGATCCCTTACTTGCTGAAGACTACAACCCCATACAAATGAACCTCTTGATTTTGGTTGCTTCACTCTGCGTGCAACAATCTTCTGTTAAACGTCCTCGAATGAGTCAGGCATGTGCACTTTCAACATTGCTCTTTTATTCATGAATTATGAACTTGAGAAACTTCAAGTAAATATTGTGGAGACAACCTTTTTTTTCCCAAAAAGGAGAGAAGCTTCGAGTTGTGGCTCTATGATCTTGAAATTGACCTATATTTTATACACAGCTCTCCAAGTCTTCATCACTTAATACTAACATAAACTTCATGGAAATCGATAGGGTGATCCTGTAAGCTATGTAATACTCAAGCTCACAACTTTAAAAACACTGTATTGAATGGCAACTGGTGGGTGCAGGTTCTGCTGCTTCTGAGAGGGAGCTGTGGCAGCTTAGACTTGATCAGAAAACATAAAAATCTATCAAGTTGGAAAAAGTACTATAAAGAGCTTTTCAGTGCCGAAGAATACAGTTTCTCCAAAGGCTTGAATGGTTTAAATCTGCGAACACAAACGTCCCTGGAAGCGTAAGCCACATCCTGTTTGATAAATTAGCATATCTATACATCAAGTAGGAAAGTAGGCATTTGCTCCTAAACCAATGTACAACATCAGTTCATCAAATGGATGTGGTTTTCATCCTAGTAGTACACACGGTTATGTAAACTATGTTTCATAGTTAGCACAATTAGTACAAGAATGCTGTCAAAATGCAGCAGGAAAACAGAAGGAAGAAAATGGAATGTATAGCTATATCAAGATTTATCGTACATGATCTTGGCAGTCTCTTTTTTACTTGATGCTTATATATTTATTTGCTAAGTTATAGATTGTATATTTGGCGTTGCGCGTAATTGTATATGCTTAGACATTTGATTTGACTTTCATAGTATTTGACACTGTAAATCTTGAACGTTGGAAATGGCTTCCTTGTTAACGCCTACCTCTGATTTTTCAAATTGCAAACGGTCATTTTTTTGTCCCTTTCTGCTCTCCCCTCATTATTTAATTGTTCCGCCTTGGATATTAAGAATGGGCCTCAATCAGTCATAGCAGGCTAGTGGCCCATTACTCACTGCTATCACATTTCATTTCTCAGGAAAGAAAGGGTTTGGGCCCTAAGTCATTTTTAAGCTTGCCCTACATACACTATGACATAAAAAAGAGTATTATTCACATATTCTTTTAATTTTTATTAACTGTTACGGCGACTTTCTTAATTTTTGTTATGTTGTACTAACTATATTCTTTTTTCGTCTCTCTTCTATCAAAAAATTAAGGTTATTTTGGGTATAAAAGATATTAAATTCAGTAATATGTACTGAATGTACGTCTCATTATATATTTTACACACATCTACATATATGTATGTGTATAAATGTATGGTAAATGCACACTCGATACACATCATTTAATGTAACATTTAAAAATCGATCATTTTGTATTGAGGCATTAATTCTAACATATTGTATTACTTATATCATCTACGCGTGCAGATCCTCTTAATTTATTTGCATTGGATAATATCTAAATTTAGACTTTTGGAGAGAGTTGTGGTCTTGTCCATTTTAATTTTTTTTCCTTCTTTATCAATGCAAGTATGCAACACAATTTTTTACCATACAAGTCAATGCAATTATATAAACCAACATACATACTATATGAACCAAAACCCTCAACCTTAATATTCTCTTTTTTTAACATTATTTATCCCAAAGGTATCTCAAGTTTTAAATTTTTTATTTTTTCCCATATTAGAATCTCATTGATGTAACCCCAATATATTATAGGCTAGAGGTACACAAGAAATGTTGATGGGGACCCCTTTCTTGATTGGAAAGAGAATAGAGCTATCCAAAATGTCTTAGTAAAGTTGTTAATTGTGACATTTAGCTACTATTATTGCAAAGTATCAATTTAGATATCAAAATGAAAAGTTTAAGATAAGGGTGAAACTTTTTTATCAAGTTGAAATAATATGCTCAAATTCTCACCAAGTCATTAATACATTTAAGAATAAAATAATTTAAGTGACTAGAATAGGATGAGTGAAGGGAAAAATTGTAGGTATTTAAAGTAAAAAACCAAAGTAGTATAATTAACTTTTGACCATAACGCATATACCTCAACTTCCATTGCTAGAGCATTTACCTTATGTTTGATTCTTGGATTATAGGGAGAAAAACATTGAATTTTTTTTATTTTTTTTCTTTAAATGACATAATTTGTGTTTTATATTTTAAACATTCGGTCTTTTTTTAAACCTTTTTCTCATTAAAATTTTTAAAAATAAAGCATAGTTTGACGTTCAATCTTTACAATAAGTTTTTAACTTGGTTTATTGAGATAAACAATTTAAAGCGACTTAGGTTCGAAATTTTAAGCTATGATACGATGAAATAAATTTTAAAATATTTAAATATTCAAATTTGATTCTTTTTTAATGTGATGATTTATATATTAAACCAAGATTCGATTAAAAATTTAAAATAATATGTATTTTTTGATACGTATATGTTTAGTGTTATTTTTGACCGTTTTCTATGAGATTGACATCGAAGGATGTAAGAGGTATTTAGAAGGAACTAAATTTATTTTTTCAAAAAAATAAATAATAAATATATAAATTTTTTAGAAGAAAAATGATTGGAGAATATTTTTTGAGAGAATAAAAAAAGAATGAAAAAGAATGAAAAAAAAAAAGGATTCATGGGATAGATTTGCTTACAGCGCAAACAACACAAGAAGCGGAGGAGATCGCGTGCGGGTATATATATGGAACCGAGTCTAGAAATAGTAAAGAAAGGCGATCGCTTCGAGTCAAACTCACAAAATTTACGAAATTAGAATAAGAAATCGCAAAATATTGCGACTGTTTCTAGGCGGTGTCGTCATTTCTCCGGCGATCGTAGAATTTGATGATCGACGGAAGTACGTCTGGCACGGCGGCCAGTGCGGCGGGGCACAACGGCGGTGGAGTAGAATTAGAAGTCACCGGTGAGTCGGTGGTGGTTGAGAGAGAAAAACCTTTTAACAAAGAATTGAAAATTAAATAAATGAGGAAAGGCAGGGGGAAAAACAGCAAATTGCTGCCTAATTCTTTGAGAATTATTTCTTCCTGTATCAAAACTGTGTCGACGAATGCTAGCACCGTCGTGCGCTCCGCCGGTGCGTCCGTCGCCGCCTCCATTTCTTCCTCCGGCGACGATCGCAAAGAGCAGGTCGCTATTTTGAACTGTTTTTTCTAGTGTGTTATCTATATTGTGCTTTTTTTCCCAACAGTTTACTTCTTGCTGTTCTTGACTTTAGTGCTTTTCTTAATTTGTTTTGGTTGAAATAATTTCTGTTGATGTATTTAGTCCTCTATAGTTTTTGATTGAATTGGAGCGGTTTATTATAGGGAATATCCAAGTATATGATTTAGTTATATATCTTGGAAGAATTGTGCCAAAACTTCATTTCATCCTCCGCCAATGATCGCCAAAGACCTGGTAGCCATTTCTAACTTTTTGTTGTATTTGTCTAGTTTGGAAGAATTGCGTTAAAACTTCTGTTGTAATAGTTTCTTTTCTTGCTGTTCTTGACCTTAATGGTTTAGTTGATTTCTTATGATTGAAATTATTTCCATTGATGTCTTTAAGTGTTTTGATGTTCTTGATTGAATTGGAGTGGCTAATGGCCAATTTGGAATAAATGTGTCAGGTTTTCATTTTATGTATGCAGACTTTGGTGATTATGATTGTGCCTTTTCCAAGTGTATATTTAAATGTGATTTTCACTGATCTCATTTGTCATTTCATGTTCTTGATTGAATTGGAGCAGTCAATTGTAACAATTCCAATTGTTTGTTTTATTGTTATACTATGAAGAATTGTGCCAGAATTTCATTTTAAGTACTTGAACTTTCTGGATCACAGGACTCTTACTTGTACCAGAAATGAGACCAAGAAACAGCTTTGTTGTTTTGTATAAATATGTATGTAGAGGTAAAACAAAAGTGCACTGACTATAAAATCCCAATTAGACTCTGTAATCAAATTTATTTTGGGATGAGTTTGGGGAAGAAGAACTAGTTTGTGATATTTCAAGAAAGGATTTTATAGCTGCAGAGTCTTTATATGTGCTGTTTCATGTTCTGTACATATGAAGAGGTTTGACTTTCATGGTGGTTTGATATGTGAAGCTCTCAAGTTAAAGAGATCTCAGTCCTATTTTTCCATCACCATGTAGGATGCTTATACTTCTTGTTTATTCAATTGTCAAGTCCCCTCCATGTGTATTGTTTAATTTTAATCAGTGCTCTTTATAGAGTTATCCCCACCCCCACCAAAAAAAGAAAAAAAAAAGAAAAAATCTCTGCAAATCTTAATCACATAAGTTTTTTTACATATTAATCAGGCTTCTTTGCATCTGGAATTGACTACATGTCCGTAGCTCCTTTAATGCATTTTTCTCCTCACTTAAGAAAAAAATATATGGGGCTTATGCTATGGTTGATCCTACCTTATCCTCTCTCTCACTAACATTTAGTTTCAATAGCAGAACCTAAACCAATAGGGAAAAATCTCCCTTATATTTACTTGGTTTTTTAGGGATATTAGTGCAACAAGATGATCGGGCTAATGATTGCAGAACTTTTGGGTAGACAAATTTAAGCTAGTTGCAATTATCAGTGAAACTTGCACCTAATTCGTCCTTCAATTTCAAAACTTGATGACTGTGCCATCATTTTTCATCATCTCTTTATTTTAGGATGAAAGCAATTATAGCAATGGGTTTTTAGTCATTTTGTCCTGGGGTGATGTTGAATTCATTTTTTCATGCATTGCCTATCAATGATCTGGCTAGTTCTGATGCAGGAATTTTACACTGCTATGCAAAATGTAGATGTTGATTTGACATTTATCTGGACTATTGATATAGATGTACTTAACATTTTTCATATTACGCATTATATTCTGTTGTTTATAAGTTAGCAACATAAACTCTTAATTGTTGCTTTCATATGGTGATAAAAATTCACGTCAGTCTCAGGACTCTTCTGTGTTGCTTTGATGAAAATGTCTTGCAATCAGGGTGCTACTATACTTGATATAGAGCTGATCCTTTGTGTTAATCAGGTATTATGGGCTGGCTTTGACAAATTAGAGCTTAGTTCGACTGGCTTCAGACGTGTCCTCTTACTTGGTTATCTGAAGGGTTTTCAAGTCTTTGATGTAGAGGATGCCTCTGGTTTAAGTGAATTGGTTTCCAGGCGTGATGGACCAGTTACCTTCTTACAGATGCTTCCAGCTCCTGCAAATTGTGATGGTGTTGAAAAATACAAATCATCACATCCTATGCTGGTTGTTGTGGGAGGGGACGAGGATGAAAGAATCACCCTGCTTCAGAATACTGGCCAAGGACCTGTCAGATATGGTTCAGCAGAGTCATCATTTGGGAGCTCGTTTGACCCCCCTACTGCTGTTCGATTTTACTCCATGAAATCAAATGAATATGTAAAAGTTATCGACTTCAGATCTGCAGTCTTTATGGTTAGATGTAGCCCTCGAGTAGTAGCTATTGGTCTTGAAGAACAAGTAAGTATCCATTGGTAGAGATTCATCGATATAAGATTTCTCAAGTATACAAGGAAAGATAAAAAGAAAGAAGAAGAAGATGATGAAAAAAAAGAAAGAGAGAGTAGCTGTAATCATGTAGACATTTCCTTTAATGAAGGCACTAAAAAATTAGGGGCGATGGTCAATGGTCTGCTTTGTGTTATTGGCCTTGGTTTTTCCTTATTCTACCTTTCTTGGCTGTAATCTTACCTTTTTTTTGGTCTCTTCTCCCTTCTGTTTTGCATTTTTGCCTACTGGACTGTGGCAAGATGCATGTTAGGTTTGGATTTTTACTCTCAGTCAGCCTGCCTGCCAAAGGGAATAGGAATGCTCTGAGTCTAATGGAATTATATAACTTATTTTAGTTACACTGACTGTTGCTTATATGTGTACTAGTAGATATGTCAGAAAGAGATCCCTTACAAATAAGATACAAGGGATGATTGTTTTATGTATTTGTTAAGCAGATATACTGCATTGATACACTTACTCCTGATGGTATATTTAATTTATATGTCGAAATCAGATTCCTTGTGAGACTAAAGCTACGATGGATGATTGGTTTATATTTGTTGAGCAGGTATACTGCTTTGATACACTTACTCTTGAGAAGAAATTCGCAGTTGTCACATATCCTGTTCCCAGAGTTGGAGAACAAGGGGCAGTTGTAGTCAACAGAGGGTATGGTCCAATTGCTGTGGGGCCAAGGTGGTTGGCGTATTCTCCTAATCGCCTGTTACTGTTGAATACAAGTCGGGTGAGTCCAAAGAGCCTTGCCTCTAGTGTTAGTCCATCAACATCTCCCGGCAATGGCACTCTTATGGCTCGATATGCGGTGGAATCAAGCAAACACTTAGCTGCTGGGATACTCACCCTGGGGGACATGGGATACAAGAAATTATCAAAGTACTATCCGGAGGTGCTTCCTGATGGTCCTAGTTCTCCTGGCTGGAAAACTGGGAAGCTAGCTGCATCCGAACAGGAGAATGGTGGATTGGTAAGTGCCAGTATTGTTAGTATAACTATTTTATTTGTTTTGGTAATTACTGAGCGAGAAGGTACTAAAATTTTGGAGTGTGCCCTTCGTGTGCTATGAATATTGAAAATTGAACTTGGTCATGTTATTACTATTTTATTTTCTTATTGCTTCTATAAATTGCAGGTTTCCGTGAAGGACCTTGTTTCCTCAGAGGTTATATCACAATTTAGGGCTCATACAAGTCCGATAGCTGCTTTGTGTTTTGATCCAAGTGGAACCCTTTTGGTTACTGCCTCAGTACATGGAAATAACATAAATATCTTCCGTATCATGCCTTCTCGTACGTGTAGTGGGTCAAGCTATAGTGACTGGAGTACTTCTTATGTGCATCTTTACAAGATCTATCGCGGTATAACCTCTGCTGTAAGTATTTGCACAGTACTCTTTGTTTTTCTATTCTCTTCCATTTTCTCTTAAATGAAGGTCTCAAGGTTTGTGAATTTCTTGGCTTCTTTTTTGTGTTCTATTTATCAGGTCATTCAAGATATCTGCTTTAATCATGGTAGTCAGTGGATTGCTATTGTTTCATCAAAAGGAACTTGCCATATCTTTGTTCTGTCCCCCTTTGGAGGAGATGATGCCTTTCAAGCTCTACATACTCATGGGCAAGGTACTTCTCTGTTTTTAGCTTCAGCTCCCCCATGGTGGTCTACGTCATCTTTCACCATAAATGAGCAAAATTCTTCGCCTTCGCCTCCACCTCCTCCTTGCACCCTCTCCGTGGTCAGCCGGATAAAATACAGTGACTCTGGCTTGCTTAATTCAGTAAGCAACGCGGCTGCTTCAATGGTGGGGAAGACATGGGTACCATCTGGAGCTGTTGCTGCTATTTTTCATAATTCTAACTCTACTGGTTCTCTGGATTTTCATCTGAGTGCTACTTCACTGGAGAATATCTTAGTTTATACCCCATCAGGCTTTGTGGTTCAACATGAAATTCAGTCATCAATGGGGATTGAACTGAGTGAGAGTAGAACTGAGTCTTGGTCAGCTCCACAAGTAAACTCACAGAATGAGGAGTTAAAGGTGAAAGTTGAACCTACACAATGGTGGGATGTGTGCAGAAGATTGGATAATCTGGAGAGGGAGGAATGTATTTCTGGGAGCATCTTTGATATACAGAATGCTCCTGAGATCAATGGCCACTCCAAACCTGTTTTCCGAGAGAGTGTGAGTACTGGGGAGAAGAAACTGGTTAAGAGTAACCCGCTGGAGTACCCAGAGAGGTCACACTGGTATCTGTCCAATGCTGAAGTGCAAATAAACTCCTATAGATTACCCATATGGCAAATGTCAAAGGTATTTCTACTTAGATACTGATATCATAATGTTTTATGGTTGTTTTTCTCTAACTTTATATGCAATGTTCATCCAGGTACATTTCCATGTTATGGAACCTCCAAAAGCAGAATGTTATTTTGGTGGAGAGTTTGAAATTGAGATGACTTCTTCACATGAAGTGGAAATAAGGCACAAGGATTTGTTGCCAATATTTGACCATTACCCTAGAGCGAGATCTGGCTGCATTGATGGGTGAATACTTTATACCTTGTCTTACTTATTCTAGGTCACATCTTGTTTGTTTGTTTTATTCGACTTGTACTTTTAGTACACAATCTGCACCTGGTTGGTTAATTGACTTTTTTCTTCGTAAGCGGTCAATTAAGGTGACACCATTCAGTTTTCATATTGGCTTCTGCATGCTGTTGTTATTTGAATTTGCATAGTCAGTACCTGTTGGTACTGACACCATTGAGTTTTCATATTGGCTTCTGCATCCTGTTGTTATTTGAATTAGCATAGAAAAGGTTCAGAATATGGTTGGCTGGGTATGGGTCAGTACCTGTTGGTACTGATATAGAATGTAGTATATTATGTGTAGATTCTTATCAAAGATTCATCGAGACATTGAATGATACTGCTGCAGTACTGAATTCTAATTAATTGTTTCCACCACTCCAATCTGAGAGGCTTACCATTTTCCAATGTTTATCTGACTAAATGCAACTAAGAGATCTTTTACAATGTTCTTCTTGTGGTGCAACCTTTTAGTGGAATGATAGTTCTTGCTTTCTCCTGATGCAATATTAGATATGAAGGCACCCTTTTGCGTATTAGTTATTTTTTGAGCTGGATATTCATTCCCATTTTCTCTTTTTATCTCTCCCAAATTATTATTACATGTTCCAAAAAGAAGGGTCAGTAGTACTGGTTATGGTTCCCATTGGCATATTAACTTGATTGTTTTATGCAGATATACACCTTCTGAGGGGAGACATTCCTCCGATAGTTGTCAAGCTACAGAAAAGACAAATGAAGCTAGTATCATTTGTCATTCAAATCCACCATCATTTAGTTCTACTGAAAGCTCTGAAGGAGGTAAGATTTATATATTCATCAATGCTTTATGTTCTTTGCTAAATTATATACCTATGAAGATATGAGCTTCTTTTTTATTTCCTCTGCAAAGTGTGAAAACCTTCTAGTTTATTGAATGGTAGTGCCATAGTCATGGGAGCTCTTGGAAGACTTTTTCTTTTTTAAATTGTGAGTGTTTGTAATGTATTGCCTTCATATATTGCCTAATAATAATTGTCAATTGAAATTAAAACATCCTACGCATATGTGTATCAACTATTATATAGTGCTAGGGGTCGAATCATTTTCTTCACATTTTCATCAGGATCATCCATACGAATTGAGAATTTGCTTGATTTTTGGGTCACGTGAGCATTGATAGATTTCCAAAACTTGTTAGCCATTCTGCAAGTGATCTGAACATGGGAAGAGAGAGTACCATTCTCAAGGCTTCCTTAACGGACCAGAGATCCTAGAACCATAGTAGGTCATGCTCATTGGGTAATGAGAATCTATCATTGAATGTTGACAATCCTGACTCAGCTGCAGACATTCTTATGCCTTCAGGGGCGGAGAAAACAGTAGATTTTGGGCTGTTCTTCAAGGAAGGCTACTGTAATAAGCCAGAGTTCCATGATCGCCACAGGTCAACTGAAGTTGTAACTGATGAGGTGGACACCGGTGGTAATACTCCTGA
Source organism: Paulownia fortunei (assembly GCA_019321725.1). Lineage (NCBI taxonomy): Eukaryota > Viridiplantae > Streptophyta > Magnoliopsida > Lamiales > Paulowniaceae > Paulownia > Paulownia fortunei. The sequence goes on along the minus strand of JAGSPU010001231.1, from coordinate 34,294 downwards.
GGAAAAGCCTGACGAGGAAGGGTGGATTGGTGGAATGTTTGATTTCTCTGAAGAAGGTGGGAATCTGAAGCACAGTGCTATTGTCCTGTTTCTCTTGGTTAATACCTTTTCTTGTGAAGGAAATCAATGTGGATTTATTTCTTTTTTATTGCAGGTTAGTTGCTGCTTGTTCACAAAGATATGACCAATACACACTGACATTTACAAATCGAAACCAGTAGTTGTACAAAGTAAATACGAGTGCCCTAAGATTGTCAAGGGATGTCAGCTTGATACACATACAGGATAACTTGTGCTCCCTCCCCCTGTTGTGTGTATAACGTTGTATATAAAAAAATCAAAAAGTTCTGGAAAAGGACGTCTTGTAAAAGGGTGGATTTGACTTGGGAATTTGGGTTACATTGACTATGCTTTGGAAGTTTGGATGCTCAATCATGTATGGATAACTGTCAAGAAGTTGCTTCCAATTTCTGTAACGTTTTTTATTGGGAAAAAAAGGATAAAGAAATGAAAAATGAAAGCAGGACAAAAGAACATTGTCATTCCTGGAAATGTTCATTTCCATTCATGATGTCAGATTCCTGAATTTTAATATTTCTCAATATTATTCCTCCTGCCATATGGCCCATTTCCTGACTTCAATTTTCGGCAAGAAAGGGAACTTATTGTTACGGTTACTAAATCGCCCTTGCAGTAAGTGAAGACTACAATACAAAAATTTCAAATTCATCCTTTGCATTTTGTTTTACTTTCAATTTAGTTCTTGTAAATTGTTACTGAGCTAAATGAGCTAGGAGCTGTTTTTATTTTTCCCTTTTATCACATTTCAATTATTGTATTTCATAATTGGGTTTTTACAGATACTAGTATATGGAATTACTGCTATACAAAAATAGACTAACTACATTTTGAATTAGTTTATCATTGATTTTTCTGTAACTATCTAAATCTAATAAAAATGTAAAAATTACATAATTATAACGCATATTTTTTAGTAGCTACATTTATGAAATCAAACACACAAATCGAGTGTGTAAACTAACATATAAAACCTATGGCGCACATCATTTTACAAAATAAATACTCATGATAACATTAGATTTGATGCCACATGTATCTCTAAGAAACTTCACCTGTAATTTAATGAAACTCATGTAATAAAAACAAATGCATCAGGATAATAAGGTCTAAACCTAATGATATTTAATCCCTTTTAATTAAAAGGAAAACATTGCATTGGATAAATTCATCAAATAAAAGAGAATTTGAATAACAAAGTTTGAAATAATACGAGCCAAAGATATTTGAAAATTGAATTGAATATTAAAAGAAACATAAATTATTTATCATATACAAACAACAACCAAAAAAGGAAAAATTAAAATAAGCAAAAGAAAAACGAATCGTTGCAAATCTTTTAAATAAGGTACAATATGTTTATTAATTTATTCCAAGAAAGTGAATGACTCCTATTAATGTTATAATTCATTTATTTATTTTTTTCTATTAACTAATGAGGTAAATAATTTTTTTTTGTTGTTAAAAAGTCAAAATGTTGTTGGATGGAATCAACATATTTTAAGACGTCAGGGATTACTTTGTTGTCTAAAACTTAATGGATAAAAAATTTTAGCAAAATACACTTTTCTTTGCTGGAAATTAAAGTCAGAATATGGTAGGAGGGATAACATTCAAAAAACTTTAGAATTTAAGTAATTATTTTGTAATGATGAAAATGATTTTTTTGCTTTTTTATTCCTTTTCATATGTTGTCGTTTTTTATTCCTTAGACTGTGACACTTATACTCTAAAAGAATTTCAGGATCTTTTTTTCCCTAAAAACTCATTTATTTGATATTTACTAAGAGAAGATTTAAAATCCTTGCAACCAAGTTAAATGAATAAAAGAATAAGCAACCAAGTTAAATGAATAAAAATAAAATATTAAAAAAAGATAAATAAATAAATTCATATGTATATGTGTATATATATATAGCTATCAATCTAATTAATTAATCATATTTTATAAAAAATTATTTACGATAGTAAATGAATTGTCAATATCATACAAGTATCACTAAGAAATCAATAAAATTCAATAACTATTTTTTTTTTTGAAAATTTTCATTAAATAAAACTGCATTCAAACACATTCCATAAAAAGAACATGTCAAGTCAATAGTTATTATTACATTTCTATTCTCATAAAACAATTTATCCAAATAAATCTTCAAAACCATTTTCCCTTTACAAGAAATTACCTTTTTCATCTCATAAATTTTTTTCCCAAAAAATACTAGACATCCAGCTTATGTTTTTCATTACATTTTCCTCAAAATAGTTCTCCAAATACACTTCAAAACAAACCAAACACTGCCTATGTGTTTTAATAAGACAAAAAAAATTAGCAATATTATATTCCTAAAAAGAATCATTAATCAGCCTCAAATACATTAATTACCTGGTTCTTCAGCTTTGGCAAGTCAATTCTTACGTTTTAATCACATCCCGTTATATAAACGTTTGCACTTGTAAGGAGATCTGCAAGTGACAAAAGGAAGACTTTGATTGCGTTGTGTGTACGGAAAAGAAAGCAAAAAAACTGAGCACAGAGCTATGGAGATTTTGGGGCAGTTGCAGAAACAATTTGTTGACTTCTCAACTTCTCTTTATCGTGAGGTAATTTGTTTTTTTCATTTTTTTACTGTTTTTCAAGAAAAAAAGAATCAATTTTAGGAGATTTGCTAATGAACTCTGTTTATCATGAAAAAGGCTGAAATTTGTAAGAATTTCAAATGGTTGTTTAATTTTATCAATCTGACATTTTTTTTTTGGGATTCCTGGTTGCGGAGAAAAGGGGTTCTTGGATGATCAGTTTGTACAGCTACAGAAACTGCAAGATGAGAGCAACCCAGATTTTGTAGTTGAAGTGGTTTCACTTTTCTTTGAGGATTCTGAGAAGCTTTTGAATAATTTGGCCATTGCCCTGTGAGTTTCATTTCTTTATCTTAATTTTTTCTCTTTGAGATTCATGGCTTTCGATTTTACTAATGCTTTTTTTTATTTTTTTTTTCCTTTTAACATCAATTTTAATCATGTAGTCAACAACAGGTTGTAGATTTTAAGCAGGTTGATGCCCATGTTCACCAGTTCAAAGGTAGCAGTTCCAGGTAATAATTTGCTGTCTTTATTCATTTTCTTTTTTTGTGGTTTCCTTATCCAGAGTAAAAAATGTCTTTTTCTTGGTCCTTCTCTTATCAAGTATTTGATATACTCCACTGCTTCATCATTAAATTTCCTTACTTTGAGGTCTATTGGTTTAATTAGCTCATCTGATTTTATTGCATAACAAGTGTTTGGGTTAAGAGAACGTAGATTCAGATCTGGCTGTGTTTCTGAATGGACAAATTATTTTAGTGAAGTTGTTCTTTGGTGATTTCTTTTACGTGACATTTGGTACTTTTTTCTTCAAAATACCAGCATAGGTGCACAAAGAGTGAAGAATTTGTGCGTTGCCTTCAGAAACTTCTGCGAAGAGAAGAACCCTGATGGGTGAGTTCTATTTTGTAATCATTTTAATTTCTTTTATTAATCAACAGTTGTTAATCTCATCAATGAGATTGTCTGTTTGCACAGAATATTGGCTGGTTTATTGCTGAATAAGTTTGGTTTTAGAAAGTAACTAGTGTTAGCACTTGTGCGTAATGGACTTGTCAATGCTAGGGAGATGAACTGTTTTTGACTAAGGTGACTGGAAACTTTGCCTGAAACAGGATAAAGACAATAGCTATGGACGCAGATTTATGCATTTGAAAAAGAAACTATCTGTGTTGATAAGTGTTATAAGGATTGTAGCTGCTACAAAAGCTTTTGCATTCAAGACTTACTCTCATGATTTGGTATGATGCATTATCATCAGTTATTGTAGCGAAGCCTATTCTATGACAGTAAAATCCTGCCCCGTCCTTCCATTGTCTCTTGTTAAAATTATGAGACTACTGGAAAAATAAAAGGTAAAAGCTTTAGCCTTACAATACTAGTATTCAGAAGTCTCCTTTCCTTGTATGTATCAACGATGTTAATTGCGGAGTTTGACTGACTGTACATAGTGTTCTTTTATTGTACTAGGACATCGTATAGCTGAAGAATTTTTGATGCAGGTGTTTGAGATGTTTGCAACAAGTAAAACATGAGTACTATCTTGTGAAAAACAAGCTGGAAACTTTGTTTAGGGTAAGTATTCCTGGATCTTCACATTTTTAGGATGAATACACCTTACCATTGCATCACACCTTTTAGATGTTCAAGTTTCATATTTGGTCTTGTCCCTTTTAGAGACCAAATTTCACATATGGTCTTGTCAAAATTCAATTTCCCTTTGCTGTTGTTCATTAAGCATCCTATCCTGAATGGTATATTTTTACCCAATGTTTTGATTTGTGTACCTAACAAGTGAACAGTGGATGTATGTGCTGTTCCTTCTAATTTTTCCATTCTGGGTCTAATTATTAACTTGCTTTCATATATTTTTCTGAATAATCTCGCTATATGCAATTTGTTTCTCTAGACTGTAGATGTGTTCAAATTTCTGTCATTTGTAAACTTAATATTATATTGCAATGCCCTCTGTTAAATGTAGCTGGAGCGACAAATCTTGGAAGCTGGTGGGACAATTCCTCTGATAGCATAACTCCAGCTATTACTGAGAAAACAGAAGCGGGGCTGAGGTCAATGAAAGGAACTTTCCCTTGTTATCGATGGACCTAGCTGCTTTGACTACTAGGTTCTGTTAGATGTAGATCTAAAGATGTCTGAGTTGAATGGTTGTGTGAATTACATGTTCTGTTATCTGTTGTTTCCTCAGATTATGCTTTCTATATTGACATTCATGTAGCTGTTAATTCTGTTTTTATCTTCTCTTCATCTTGGGTTTTGTCGTTCAGCTGTAGCCTACTGTTGACCTTGTATTTCAAGCAAGAGAAGTGATAATGATGATTTTGGTTCGAGTAATCATTTTTAGGCTTTGATGGAAGATTCTGTTGTTTATATATTAATTCATTGGAAGTTGCATCTTTGTTCTTCATCATTTGACTAACTCTGTCAAGTAATAGAAAGCAGTAGCATGACCCAACTTGCAGGATTAAGTCGATTCTATCTTTCCTTTCCTGTTGGCCATGGATTGATTTAAGATAATCTGTACAAATTCTTACTTCAGAAGACCATTTTCATTTCTGTTTATTCAGGTTTTTGTTTCCCAGTTTTCCTTCAATCTTGAACAAGAGTAAATTTTGTGGCAATGAGATTTCAGCATGTTAAAAGTCTTGAACCAAGAATAAAAAACAATCTATTTCAACTTTGTTATCAGTCATATGTGTTCCTTTTTCTTTTCTGATTGGCCTATGAAGTATTTGGAGGGTCTTTTTAGTTTTTCAAAATCCTAATTTTCTTCTCTTCATTCCACAATATATTTGTAGGCTCCTTTCTGTTTTTTAATTCACACCACAAGTCAGATTTGGACAAGGCTAAAACTTGGTCAAACAAAATCTTTTTGTATCAGCACAGATTATCTGGCCAAAGCTAGTTCATCACAAATTCTGAAATATCTTTCCTCAATAACTGTATGCTGGGGTTGAATCTGGGTCAAGCTAGGAGAAAAAATAAACTCTTAATTAGGCCAATCCTTGAACCCATTAATGGTGAATCCATCATCTCCTTTATCCTAAAACTATCTTGTCTTTCTCCATGATACTCTATTCTTGATGGGTAGTTTTCTTAAACTTTAGGCTTCCATAATTTGACAGTTAATTTTCTTTTATTCCCATCTCAAATTTGCCTATTTCCCACTGAAACTCAATGTGCTACAGTAATAGTTTTTGTAATCAAGATTCTCAATGCATTTTCCCAGTGAATCTTTTAGGACTTCGACTTCTGCTTTAGCATTTTCCCAGTCTTGGTGCCATTTAAGAGCCTTTTACAGCTGTACTTTAATTGACCTTTTGTACAATATTCTTCCTTTCATGTTTTTTTCAGGGTATCAGAATACCACAAAGTTTTGGTTCTTTCTTTTCCATTTCTTTTTTAGGTAAAACAGAAGCTCAAAGTTACTGATATTTACAGCTCTCTGCTACATTGTCAATAATCATTAGCAGATAAAATGAAATAAAAAACCATGTTTTCCACTTTGCAGCTTTGAACTGTCAACATTTCAGGACAAATTGGGTAATAAATACAATCACAGAAGCATTCTTTTTAATAAACTTATGACATCATTGTTTATTGGAAAAATTAAATCAAATTACTCCGTATTTCTTGCAAACTTAAAATTATGGTTCTAGAAATCTTTGTATTTCAGGCATATAATTCCTAGAGATGCAAAACAAAAGAGACGTCATACCTAAACTGCATAAACACACACACACACACACACACACACACACACACAAGATATTCTTGTAGTAGATCTTGTGTAGTAGATAGAAGAGTTCAAGGTTAGAATAGGAACATGAGATAACCTTAATGTTAGAGCATCCATCTTTCATCCAATTTACAACAAAGAAATTCATAAATAACTAAATAATAATCATTATTATTATTATTATTGTTTATAATAGTTATAACAATTAAGAAAGTGTTCCACCACCCTTGCTAATGATGAGGGGGGTGGTTGTTGGGGTTGGTGCAAATGAACACACATCCTTGTGCAATTCACTCTTTGATAAGGGTTGCTTCTACCCCCAACTGCTGAGATATGCATCATGCCTATACATCTTACAACTAATTATGGTAATAATTATATCTATTATAACAAACTTGGCCAAAGATTTAAGCAACATGCATAATTTCTGCAATTTTAGAAACTCCAATTTGCATTTCTACTACAAATAAATCATTTACATAATTGAATTTGCTTTAATTGTTTTCGCATATATGATTTTTAATTTGGTGCGTTTTGGAATAATGTGTATCAAGAATTCCCCATATTCCCCAATCAACTCATAAATATATAGCCGTTGAGATTTAGCCAACGAAAACCCACTCATTCTTGTACGTAAAAAAGAAATTTTTTATTTGACAATGTATATATAGGTATAAAGCAAATAAATCCTTTTAGGGTATAGTTTTCTTATACATAAACACTAATTTAGGATCTTACCTTTTGGATAAACATCATTCAAGGGTTATATTAATCAGCATTTGAAACCCAATTAAGGTATAATTTCTTTTCTTATCATGTTTTCAAAAATATTTAGAATTGAATAGAGGTACATCTAGACAAGACAGACCTATTCAAGTTAAACTCTGATAATATCAATTACGATGATTTTAAAAACAAATATCCGAACGAAAATATCGTGTAAGCATACATACCAAATCTTCCTCCGAAGCCCTAAACCTACTCCATTTACCAAACATCTCGACCCACGAACCTTACTCATGTATGTTTACTCAAATTGTGGCTCAAATGCTTAAGCACAATTGCCAGGCTGATTTAAGCCAAATCACAGTTATTGATCATTAATTTAACACATAACAAAAGTATACTTGTCATTGAATATCATATTTAGTCCTAAGTAGTTAAAATAATAAAAATAGAGAATCAACTCCAGCTTTGTACTGATAGTAAAATAAGAGTAGCTATATTTTGTTAAATTCAATGTTTAGTGATAATAAGTCAATAACTAATACTATCAATTCAAAAGCACTGAATGGCTTTTTTTTTTTTTTTTTTTTTTTCATCTGTTTTCACGTACTATGAATTTACTTTCATGATACAAAGAAATTAATGTCAATACTTTTTCTTCTCTCATAATAGATTTCATATATATATCAATAACGTAATATCAACATAATAATAATAATAATAATAATAATTATTATTATTATTATAAATCTTTTAAAGTTGGTCCGGTTGTCAAAAAAACAATTTATCTTCTTGGCCACTAATCACCATAAGTGTACTACCTAATTTGTGAGTTATTATAAGTGTTCGATAAGTTTACTAATGTAATTTTAAAGAAAAATAATTGTGATTCCCACTATATAAATATATATATATATATAATAATAATAAAGAGTACCAAATACTTTCTAGTACTTTTTAAAAACATAATTCAATTTTTTCTGATAACCCATAAGTTTTTTTCTGAAAAAAACAAAAAAAAGGAAATAATGAGACAATGAACCAGTAGAAAGGGGGAGAGAGAAAATTGTGTGCAGAAAGAAGGGTGCAATTGGACAAATGAGAAAGTGTGTGAGGAAAGAGAAAAGAGAGGAGGGGGAAATTACGGTTTAGTCCAAGTACAAATAGTGACAAGAACTAAAGATAAGAGAAGTTATATTAGGCAAAATAAATATTAATTAGTCCAGATATTGTGGCAGAATCTAGTTGATAGTGACCACCATTTCATAATTACACATCTTTGTCAAGTACCATGACATTATATATAATTATTACAACAATTACTTTTACATCCTTACTATGAGCAACCCCAACTAACCCTGGATTGTAGCTGTTGTTTTCTTGCTTCATTGAAAGCCATAAACCATGAGTGATTCATCCTATTTTTAAATTTCAATGAAAAAAAAAAGGGAAAAATGAAAACAAAATGTATTGAAAAATTAAATACAAAATTGTAACGCTCAAGGTGAAAATATTTTTCATAAAGTTTTCTCATTGATATTTAAGATTCAAAACATGGATAAAAAAAATAGTGAAAATGTAAGTTATGGCGTTAGGTTGTAATATTAAGTAACATGTTGATGGTTGGCTGGTCTAGCACTCTAAGTGGGCCTTGGAAAATGATGTCAAATAAAACACACACACACACACACATACACACACACATATATATATATTAAAATTAAAAAATAAATTAAGTTATTTGATATTTGATTTAATATTGATCGTGTAAAATTTTATTTAAGTTCAATTCATTAACCCAACAAATCAAATTTGAATATTTTTTTTTTATTCGATAAGATTTAAAACTCAATTCGATTAGTAAAAAAATTAAATTATTCAAGCTCAATTTGTGTTTGACTTGATTAAAGGTCATTCAATCTCTACTCAATTAGTAATAAAATCAAACTCAAATATAATGTTTGAAAATCGATGAAAATTCAAATAAAACTGAACAATAATTTTTGCCTCAACTCAATTCGTTTACACTCTTAACCAGTCAGTATCATTATTTGAAATAAGTAAAGATATAGATAAGTGCCTAAATGGTAGCTCAATTGTAAATACCAAATCTTTTGAATATTTATAAGATTTTTTTAATAATTTCTAAAAGAAAATATGTGAGATTATATCTAATTTATTCCAGCTGCATTGAGTTGGAATTTTCTCAATTTGGATTGAAAGGAGCAAAAGAAATATACATTCCTATAAAATCTAGGACTACTCCATACAAATTCTTGTTAAAAAAATTATTATATTAAAAAAGTGGAAATGGCCAAAAGAATTGAAACTGAAGTTTGGGATGAATTGAAAAAACCAAATAAATTAATATTCATGATTAGAAATGTAGATGAATTTTAAAAACCAAATAATCATATATTCAAGATTGATTTGATATTATTTTATTAATCTTAAAATTATATTTAAATTTGATTGTACAGCGAAACAATATCATAGAAAGTTTAATCGAATAAAACTAAAATCTAACTCGATTAGTTTTGAATTTTATATATATTTTTATAATTTAGTAGATCAAACTCTAACCGAACTTCAAAACAAAATCAACATGCAATTCTGCTCAAATTTGACTGATTAATAAACTATTCAACCTGAAATTGAATTCCCAATAAGGTTTAGATTGCTTGCGAAAAAAATTGAGAAATTTTCATCTATAAATTTTTTTTATCTAAGACCTTGTTTGATTGTGAGTTTTCATTTTAAGAAAAAAAGGTTTAGAATATTTTTTTCCACTTTCAAAAAATGTATCCACACCCAAATATTTTTTATAAAAAAAATATATCATATCAATTAAATCAATGCATTTTCATCTATCATCTATATACTATTTCAAAATATTCCATCTCAATACATTTAAAAAAAAAATAACATCAACTGCAACACACTCTCAAAGCTTTTTTTTAATAATCCAAAGCTACTTTTTTTTTCACTGTTATCCCTTAAGTAACATATTTATACAAGCAATTACATGCTAAGAGACTCTGATCATCCCAAATAGTCACGTGGTTTCAGTAAAACAAACCGACCCGCGAAAACCCGACCCGTATGTCTGGCTATCCGAGCCTCAGATCCTCCGCTCCACGTAGGCTCGGACAACCGTTTGCCCCTCCAAACCTCCCTTAATAAACAAATACAACTCCCAATTAATATTTAACCAAAAATCAACCCCTATATCCCAGAAAGAAAAGAAAAATGAATAAAATTCCAATAAAATATTAATAGCCTTTGTCTTGTACCTGCTGCGAACACACACAAGTACAGACATACACACAACACACAGTGGACTGTAGAGTGAGAAACACCAAGAACCTGCAGTGAATAGCCATTTCCCATTTTTCCACCTTCTCCCACAAGCCATACCAACAAAACAATCAAACCCCATAATTCTTGAATCTCGATCATATTTTCTTCAACCCTTTTTCGCTGTTTGCTTTCATGTGAAGCCACTACTCTGTATTTTTACATCTTTTAATGCGGTCTCTGAGAAATCTCTCATCTTCACCTTCACGGAAAAGCTCTCCCAAAAAAACCCATTATAAACCTTTCTGCTCTGCGTTTCATTCGACTGCGCTACGACGATAAATTTAACAAAAAGTGAAGGTTTGGTTGAGTTTGAGTAGAATGAACACTGCTTATTGTTTTAATTTTTTTGCCCATTTGATTTTCTTATTGCAATGTGGGTCTATCGCGCATGCAATACTGGACCCGATTGATTTCTTGGCATTGCAGTCGATTAGAAAGAGCTTAAACGATTTGCCAGGGTCGAATTATTTTGCTTCCTGGGATTTCACTGCGGACCCCTGTAGTTTTGCTGGTGTTTACTGTGATGGAGATAGAGTGATCGCTCTCAATCTCGGTGATCCTCGGGCGGGCTCGCCAGGTTTGACGGGCCACCTCGACCTGGCGATCGGTAAACTCTCTGCTCTAGCCGAGTTAACCATTGTTCCAGGTCGGATTATCGGGTCTTTGCCCCACACTATTTCTCAGTTGAAGTACCTGAGGTTTTTAGCTGTCAGCCATAATTTTATCTCCGGTGAGATCCCGGCGAGTTTAGGTCAGCTCAAGGGGCTACAAACTCTTGATCTCAGCTTCAACCAGCTCACCGGAAGCATCCCACTTTCCATCGGAACATTACCGGCGTTGTCTAACGTCATTCTCTGTCACAACCGGCTCACCGGTTCGGTTCCACCGTTTGTTTCCCAAACGCTAGTCCGGCTGGATTTAAAGCACAACGATCTGTCCGGTTCGCTTCCGCCCCTTGGACTTCCTCCCTCACTTCAGTACCTCTCATTGTCATGGAACCGTCTATACGGGCCAGTGGACGGGGTCTTGTCACGCTTAAATCAGTTAAACTACATCGACCTCAGTATGAACCGATTCACCGGGTGTATCCCGGTTAATTTGTTTAGTTTCCCAATCAGCAACCTCCAACTGCAGAGAAACCAGTTCTCCGGCCCTGTTCAACCGTTTGATCAGGTGACAATCCCGACGGTCGATCTCAGCTTCAACCGGCTATCGGGTCAAATATCTCCAATGTTCTCCACCGTTCAGAATTTATATCTAAATAATAACCGGTTCACAGGTGAGGTCCCGGGTAGCTTAGTGGACCGGTTATTAGCTGCCAGCATACAGATACTGTATTTACAGCATAATTATTTGAGCGGGATCGAGATTAATCCGACGGTGGAGATTCCTCTGAGCTCCTCCTTGTGTCTACAGTATAATTGTATGGTCCTGCCCGTACAGACGCCTTGCCCTCTCAAAGCTGGTCCGGACAAATCAAGGCCAACTTCACAATGCATCGAATGGAAAGGGTAAGATAGGGAATTCATCAGACTTTTGTTGCAGGGGCATAATGGGAAATGTCTGCTCAGTTACAGGGGTTGGTAATTTTTGGAGTATAGTTTTGTGGGGGTTATCAGAAATCAAGAATTCATTTATTTATTTTATTTTATTGTTTTGTGGTAATATGGGTAATTAGGTGGCTAATTAAATATAATTGTGGATAATCAATCAGTTTAAAAAAAAAGAGAGGAAAATTCTAGTGTGGGGGAGGGAGGGAGAAACTGGGATTGCGATTATGTTGGTAATCTTTTTGTAATCAGAAAACTACTGGATTTATTTTAATTTTCTGTAATTTTATTCATTTTTTAAAAAGGAAAAATGGTCTACTATTTACTGTGTTTTCTTGTATTCACATTTGTACAGTTACTGTTTTGTAGCAGAAGACGTTGGAAATTGTCGGGAGCCCCCACCTATAATAATGATAATAATAAAAATAAATAGACATTTCTTTAATTAATATATTTACCAACTAATATATGGACAGGATTTAATTTGGTTGTTCTTTATGTCTTTTGTGGTCTGAACTTTTTGAGTCGGAAGTATGTGGTATTTGATATTAATATAAGGGATGGGATGACAACATTGAAGCTTTTACCCCGTTTGTTTTCATTTAGAAGTAATCTTTGAAACTTTAGAAATATAAATGTATTTGTTTCACCTATTTTTCTCAAAAATATAAATTATTTTTATTTTTGAAGTTTATTTTCAAATTTACTTGCATTTTCATGTATTTCATGTATTTCATCCACTTACTATGTTCATTTTCAAACTTAATAATATTTTATATTTTTTTATGTAGAAAAATACTATAAAATAATATATTTTTATTTTCAAACTTATATGGTCTATATAAAAATATAATTAATCTAAATATATTTTTATTTTTACACAAAAACTTAATGAATGTTTTCAATTTTATAAATGCTAGAAATATAAAAATAAGTTTAAAAATAAAACCAAAATGGGCTCTGAGCCCTTAGAACTTTATTTATTTATTTTATTTTTGGGCCTTCTCTTATTACTTTGAAAGGTCCTTTAAATGACCCAGCTTAACTTAATGTAATTGCCATTGATGCTGGATTCATTTATTAAAATTTCATTTTCAACTCAGAAGAAATTGATTATAGTGCTAAGGTCCTGCTCCATGCAACCTCTGACTTAGAGGCTGAAAATCAAGGTCTTCATGTTACTGCCCCAGACACTCACTCTCTTCAGAGATTAAAGTGAAAGGATATCTAGCAAGAGTTATTTAGCTCCAAATCTTTTTCTTAAATCTAAGTTCTTTCGACCAAACACAACCTAAAATTTATGGCGAAGGTTCTTGGCACCACCAATACATGCTGAAACAAGAATTTAAATTATTCTTCTGAGACTGCACATAGTGTACAGTGTACAATCTTCAGTTTTATGTACAATTTTCGTATAACTAGGAACAGAAAATGGTGAAGTTCCCTTATTTGACAGTCATTATGGCATTTGCCAAATCATCATACAATTGAACTTGCAGGGGGTGTACGTTGACTCACTCATAGAAATGTCTCTTGTTTGCAGTTGCTGTTGCCTCTCCATTTCCAGGGAATTCCCATTTAACGATGTCTCCATCCCAAGAAGAGCTAACCAACAATGGATAACATGGGTGCCAACTACAATCTCTCACTGTAGATTTATGGTGCTGCAGCTTTGCAACTTGGGCACCACTAACCTGCCAAAGTCGTCAAATGTATAGGAATGTAGGTAAATGAGTTTTGCTGAAGAAAAGTAACTAACAATTCTGCAAGCACTAGACATCCTAAGCTTGCAATCCATGCACCAGAAACTTACAGAAAAACATCAGGCCATAGTTTTGGTGGTAACAAGAAGCGACGTCCATGAGGACAACTTGTCTCACAAAATTGACATCAATAACTGATCGTTTTTTCCTATTTTTTATCCATGAGAAACATTCTAATAGCATTTGGAAACCAACATTCTTTACCATCAGCTGAAAGTAATTCCACCCAAAAATATAGCCCATTCTAGTTAATTTAATCCACAATATTACCCTTTCATGAATGTGGATCTAAAATAATGTCATTGTAAATGGGTTTTGAGAATTTCCACTTGCAAACTAGTTTTCATTGGATGGGGGACATTAATCTTGTTTGGCAAACAGGATGAATTGTCCAGTTAAAATATGAGAGGCAGCAGACGTCTAGCACATACCAAATCATAAACATAGATGCAAGAATCATGAGATCCAGTGTAGATGTACTTCTGGCCAGTGCTGCCAATGATGAAAAGAAAATATTAAGCATGTTAGTTTTGATAGAAAGATGTATAAAGTATAACGAACTTAATGCAAGAGGATGTGTACTGTGTAGAAGCAAAGCAGCATTCACCTATATTCTGGCGAGAAGTAACAACGAATCAGAGTACGTAAGACCGAATGACCTTTATATGTAGCTACTGATTGATCAAATGGATGCTTTAAGTCTCTTGCTTGCGAAGGGTAGTCCATCCATCTGTAATCCCATTCATAATTCCTGTATCCTTGATAGCTGAAAAAGGACCAAAATAAAGCATCACTGTGACAAGTCTAAAGGTATCTAAGGTGTACCTAGTGTTGGACGTCAATGGATAATACATTGCAAGAATATAGTTTCACAAGTCAGTTAAATAATGCAGAAGATTTAAAGAAATACAAGAAGACTCTCACTGCTCAATCAAGTAATGAATTTAAGCTGTTGACCAAATATTAAAATATCAAGGTAGTAGACTAGCAAAGTCTCGAAGGAATCATACCAAGTAGCATTAGACGACATTTTCCGTATATCCCACAGTTTGATGGCTTGATCTTTCCCATTGGATATTAGATAACGACCATCTCCACGGCTATCAATAAATGTAATGCCTTCAAGGTGGCCCATCAGGACTCCTGCAGGCTTGCCTTTAGCTCTAAAGCAGCGTCTATCCCAAACCTACATGCAGCAGAATGATGCCTTGTTCAGTTGACACAAATAGAAAAGAAATATCTTCTTATTCATTACTTCCATTATTGCATTTCATGATGTAGCAGTTATAAAAATGAGTAATCAAGTTGCCATTTTCCTCAAATCTTCTTCCCCACTCAAAGGATTTTATTTCCAGTTAAAACAAAACCTAATAAGACACATTTTTTTGTTCACACCACTTAAAGTTCATTATTAGCAGCTTCAATCCATCTACACGTGCGAAACGACTTGGGCTTTATTTAGTTTTATTTTGGGGGAATGTTTTCATTCCCCCGTTTCATCTTCCTCTTCCCCAAAAATATTTTAAATTCTCTCTTTTATATATATATATATATATATATATATATATATTTGAAATATATATCTTCATGTATATTTCAATCATACATCACCAGAAAGACATATTTACATCTTCCTAACAATACATTAACTATTAAAACAATATATGATAATTTAAAGCTTGATGTGGCACCACTAACCAAACAAAAACTTACATGAAAATACACCACCAAAAAAAACAAAATCAATCATACTTTCATTCTTCAGACATTTGCCAATACTTTACCAAAAATATTTTCTCCAAAACAACACTGTACAAAGCCTTGCTTTTGGTAAAATTCTAGTTGTTTCGTGTTCTTAAGTAGAACACATTGGTGGATAGGAGAGACAATCTACTGCTAAAAAAATATTGGTAAAGAAATGTCGTTGGATCCGAAGAACATGACAAGCAAGAACCAAAAGATTAGTGTTTCTATGTTTGTGATATACTGTACAAAGTCACCAAAAAAGTGGTTGCTCATGCACGCTTAGTAAATAATCAGTCTTCAAGGGCTAAATGTAGGAAATGACTCATGTATTAGAGAGTTAGGTAGCAACCACTGGCTGTTCTGGTCCTTATAGCATCTAAATAGCAACAGTGAAGAGAAAGGAAGAGGCAGGAAGCTTATGTCTTTTCTTGGCAAGCAAGATAAATAGTTGCTCCATTAAATGAAAGCTTCCAAAAGTGTCCATGATAAGTAGAACCAACAGAGTACAGGAATTACCTTACAGAAATTGTCATCACTTCCTGAATAAATGAGATGACCACTTTCATCAGCAAAGCATACAGTGTTGACATCAGACTGCATGAAAAGGGAAATAAGTAGTGGTGAAAACTTGACAATCTTTTGAGCGATTATCGCAGTTCCCAGACTGAATGGTAGATATCATTACCAACATACAGCAGAGGTAAAAATTATGCAGACGGCACAAAGCTGTTTCCACATAATGTCATTAAACCATGACATAAATATGGATTTTTATGGATAGCAACATTTTTTTTTCTCTTAATTCAGCAATCTAATTAAGGCACATAATCCTCACATTCGTAGTGGTTCAGAAACTAAAGTAATGGGCAATGTTTTCCTTTGATCAAGTAAAGTGAAAGAGTTGAGTTATTTAACAAAAAATGGCCTCTATCATCTGTTACCTTCAAAGTGTTGCTCTACAGACATTCAAAAGAACGAGATGTCTTCATTCAAAAATATGAGCAATTATGTTGACAGAAATACAGGATCAGAAGGGGACTTCGGGAACCAAATGCTGAAGTGATTTCTCCAGTAAATTGACTTCAGCATTCTTCTTTTGGAAGGAAGTTCAAGGCTAACATTTCAGTTTCAACCTCTCACAGAAAACAGATTACTGATTCCACTAGAAGTCTAAAGGATTACAACACTTTAGGATAGAGTAAAGCTCATTCTTTACGAACGACATAAATTGGATAATCTATCATGCACTTGTGCTAACAGAAATTATCACAAGTGGCTAGGCTGCTTAAAAGATAAAAAGATATTGTTTATAGCAATGACAACACTACCGCGTGTGCTGAGATTCGAAGAGAGAGTTTTTTTGCTTCGAGGTCATAAACATATATATCCTCGTCGCTGCTTCCAGCGACAATTTCTCGCCCATCAGTTGAGAATTTCAGAGAGAAGATTCCAAAAGAATATCCCCCTTCATCAGGAGAAGAGAAATCCAAACCATCATGGATTTCCTGCAGAGTGAAAAGCCAGACTTGAGCAATGCTGAACTAAGAGAAGCAAAACATAAGTCACACAAAAGGAACCCACATTCACTCTAATGATTCAACTGAATATGGAAAATAACTGTCACAAAGTCAAGGTAATAACTTCAGGCATTGATCTTCCCTAAAACAGTGTTAAGCCAAGATTTAGTGTGTAGTAGCTATGATATAGGAGATAGTAAGCCATATAACAAGAGCACTGATGGGTGTGTCAGGTGCAGGTACAAGTCCATGTCTTGGGTTCAGCAAACATCTCCAATTCTAGGCATTAAAAACTATCTACATGGCAAAACCTTGTCCTTACGTCAAATGCCTTCCATGTGACATAGTGAGAACAATTTTGATACAATAGTACCAATGTAGAAACCTATGCTTAGAGTTTTACCTAGACCACTTTTTAATCTACTTAAAGATTTTAAAAGGAATTCCGTAGAAGAAAATTAAGAAAGCAAAATAGAAAGGCTATTCAGTGCTAGTCCTACAAAGACGATGGAAAAAGAAAAGGACGAATGCAAAACCCAAAATTGGAAAATATACACAGAAAGTGACTGCTCTTTTTTGCTTTTTGCAAAGAGCAGCCCAAGCCATCCTAAGTTGTGATGACCCCTGTAGCCAAGATAAACAAAACAGAGGTGGGCACTAAAGGACTGCCTAGATAACTGTGAATGTCGCAGACAATAAGTGCAATGCATATTATCTGACCATGAAGTTTTATACAATGTCTTCAGGAATACCAAAATAAACAGTACTTGAACTTCATACAGTGACGTTTGCGAGAGATTCTTTCATGGCAGATCCAACATTGATAATATGGACGATAGGTGACATGCTAGCATAGACCTGCAATCTCAGCACAATTTCATAGAGAATGAGATTAAGATAACCAAAATCAGATTAAACAAACAATAATATTTAAAAAAAATCATAAAATAACATTCACTGCACCAAACCTGAGTATAACTAATCATCATTCATAATCTAATAGGTGCAGTGGTTGACTGCTATTTCTTCAATTTAATACACAAGAAAGCAATCAATTACTTTCAATTTGCTGCTCTGTGTTGAGAAATTCAATGGCTATGCCCATGCACTCTTTTATTCATATTGAACCTCATTTTGAACTGAACTATGAGATTGCTCATCTCTCAATATCATTTTTCAGAAGTGGCAACTACAACTGGCAGCCTAAAGCATGAGCACTTTATCCATCTTCTAACAGAAACATGAAGCACATTTTGCCTGTGTCAAATTCTCCCCAAATGATGAAGCCCCTTGAATGCCATGCATTTGACTCACAAAGAGAAAGCACAGAGCGTAAACTAAAAAGAGAATATAACTCATGTGTCCTAAGTCCTATAGTGTGGAAGTGTGCAGGGACATGACTGCATATGACTTAAAGCATAAATGTAAAAGCATTAAATGCTTTTGAAATCAATAAAGAAAAGAACTTACAAGGTGTCTTTGATCAGGTGACAGGGAAGTATCAGTAATCGTCCATCTCAAGCTTCTGGCAAGGATGTTCTTTTGAACTTTCCATCCTCTGTCGACATCGTATATTCTAATTTGACTTCCCTGTTTTAGAAAAATCAACAATACTAGGCATTAATGATTTCCAGACTAGGGATCAAGGGAAACTATCAACTTTAGTCACGCTAGGGGGGATTGCCAATATTCCAGTGATTGAGTTAAAGGTTTTGTTTCCAAAGCCTTCCTCAGCACTCAGTATGGAATGTAATATGAATATCTATCCCAGGAATTTCCTAGTGATGTACTGTTAGAAGCTCTTAATTGCAGAAAGCGATAATACCTGAAATGCAGCAACAAAAAGCGAGCCATCGGCAGAAAACTGAGATACATAAGCCCTAGTTGACATCTGGTCCACAACCCATGGACCATTAACTGGCAAATATTTACTCAGAACATGACGACAATCTCCTGATGAGAACCTCCTCTTCCTGAAAGATTTGCTTCTCGGCCAGCCAACATCTTCACAGTTGAAATGGGAAACTCACGCTTCCCTGGCAGAACTCGGCTAAAGTTTTCTTGGGGTCCTGATTGAAGCTTTGTCAGCTGAGCAATATCATGGTCTAAGGAATTCAACTTTCTATTGAACTGAGGACTACTGCCAAGCTCGTGTTTGGAACTGGAACTATCAAGAAGCCCAGAGTCTATCTCCAATTTACTAAAAGCATAGCCCATATTTTCAATGCCAGTGTCGTGATCTATAAATAGCATTTTAAGAGACAGTCACAGTAGCAAATATTCGCTTGTTGGACACCCCAGACACAGTTGGATCTTCATCACTCGATGGAATTATAGCATAACCAGCAAACGCCTGTAAATTAGAGCACCCAAAATTATTTCATTTCTATGTATAAACGCACAAAGTAATGGTAATTCATGAATAAACGTGTACAGTGCCTGCAGGGAGACTGTATGATTATGTAATCGTTTTCTTTGATGAAAAGCATAAACTAAATTTCATGATAGTGAAAATTATCAAGGACTTGACTGGAAAAGTATAGGAGAAACAAAAGACGGCTGGAAGGGCAAAAAGACTTTTGGTCAAGCAACTCAAGATTGCCACATCGTTTGGAAGAATTCTGCAGCTGGAATATTTTGATATTTTTGTTTTTCCTTTAATCCATTGCAACTGCCCTGCTATATAATTAGAGCAGGAATAAGAATGAATAAGCTCAGTTTTCTTCTTTAGAGACGGAAAATGAAAGAATTAGCTCAGTTTTCTCACCCCTACAAATTCTTCTCTCTTGCCTATTTTCTTCCCCTTCTCTTTTGCTTCGCCTCTGATCTCCCAATCCTATTTCCTACCCAACTTTCTCTGTAATTTCATATATTATTTGATTAATACCTTTTCTATTATCATGGCAATTTCCACCATCAATACCTCGGGACATGACACTATGATTCACTAATCTTGTACACCAAGTTCTTGAAAAGAGTAACGCACTTGGCTGGTTTAAGTTGTCAATGTATTCCAAGAAACACTCAAGATTACACTTTTTTACAGTTGGCTTCACCAGAATCAAAGCATTCCAGAAAAATCAAATCCCATTTCAAGAAATTCAAGAAAGTAATTGTTTTCCAATTCAAGCCAAAGCAGTGTCAAAAATACAACCAAACACAGAAAAGAATTCAACAAACAGTAATCAGAACAGAATCGCAATATTTGAGCGATGTGCATACCGCCAAAATGGAAACAAAATATATTAAGACAGGACCATAATCATAAGTTGACTCACTTACCACTCACCTCTAAAAACCTTTTCTTGAACACTGTCGAGAGGGATGATGATAGAAGAATTTGGATTTATTTACTTGCAATGGGATATTATTGCCAGGTTTCTTGTGTGGAATAAAAAACAGTTCGATAAGTTTTTATTTCTTTTCTCTTTATTTAATTGGAGAGGATTTAAGGATCTTGGGCTGAGGTCCCATGTTAGTGTCATGGGTTGCTCGGTGGTTTACCAAAAAACTGTGCAAAATTTCTTGTGAAATTGGGAGTTTTGTGTTGTATGGGGAGTGAGCGTGGTGGTTTGTGCTTCATTGGAGTGTGAATTTCTATCCTGTTTTGGAAACTTGCACGTGTCATCTTCACAGTTGTGATTGCCTAAATCCCAAAGAACTGAAGCAGGTTGGCGTAATTTTGTCCGTACTAGTGAAACGAGATTGGAAATTTTTATAAGCAAACATCGGATGTGTCTCCACTTTCCAAAATTAGAATGATGAAATGAACGTTAGTGGAATCAATGTCATGTTATTGTTGCATTATTCTTATATTTTTAGTGTGAAAATTAATTAAGTGTTCGTATTTTCTACGACCGTTTAGTGAACATGTTAATCATTTTATATATTCGTATTTATTTTTGTTATTTATGCACGTTTTGATAATGTTTCATATCTATTTGGGTTTTTTTTTTTTCGGTTTTTAGAATATTTAGTTATCTTGCTCATTCATGTGTGGTTAGAGAGATGGTATGTATAGAATTTTATAAAAAAAAAAAAAAATCATCAAACAACCCACAAAGTGCACCTAAACCCAATCCAACGCATCTACAAAATCTGAAAATTGGGTTGGGTTGGACCATTGTTCTAAAACCACTTTGCAGCCTCTACCTATAATGTATTTTTGAAATACCAACACCAAAACCGAATAAACATTGCATTCTACTTACCTAGCAAGAGGGTAAATATAAACTAGTAGTATAACCATGACTTATTTGGGCCAGCATAAAGCAATTCTACAATATTTGGGCCCAGACGTAGATAGCAGCGTGAAGCCCAAACAATCTCAGTTCCACAATCAAAACCCTCTCATTCAATCCATCAAAAACCCTAATCCCCAAATCAAAACCAAAACAAAATGCATAAACCCGGGACTTGCCTCCGAAACATTGGAAGGGGCCAATGGGAGGAAAAAGGAAAAGGGTTTCCTCTTTTGTGACTTGGGTTTTTGTGTGTGCATTTTGGGCTAGTGGTCTTGATAATTACTTGAGCCCAATGCAAATTTTTCGTTTGCAAACTTAGTGAACTGCAAAGTTACTACATTTCAAGTTGTTGCACGTGCCAATTTTTTTTCAGATTGAGCATTCCATAGAATTAATCCTATGACAAATTAGTGGATAAAAACGGTGCTATTTTACACCGATTATTTAAATGATTGACAAGTGTTTCATTTCATCAAAAATTAAGTATTTGTCCATGTAGTGTATTGTCCACTGAATATAGTATTTAAAAAAATATCATGAAAATACATTCTGCCATTACTCCACCTCTAATTTTGATGATTATAGCAGTAAACACAGTACTAAAAGTCAAAATCTGATCAATGTTTCGACTAAATTTAGGTTAAAAATGTGTGTTTATATCAAGACAAGTAGTGATATTATGGTAAATACATTCTGCCATTACTCCACCTCTAATTTTGATGATTATAGCAGTAAACACAGTACTAAAAGCCAAAATCTGATCAATATTTCGACTAAATTTAGGTTAAAAATGCGTGTTTATATCAAGACAAGTAGTGATATTATGGTTTTAAATGCCGAAATAATGTCTAGACTCTATGTTGAGTAGTTTTCTCGTCGCATGATAAAAATGTCTTGTCGATAAATAATAATCTTAGGCATATCATATTCAACTAATACTTCTCTACTTTCACATATAACAGATGGGATATTTTCTCGATGGAGTCACTTATGAATATTTAGATTTATTTAATATAAATATTCAACTATATTCTTCATAAGAAATAATTTTGTAATATAAATTAAAATTCTAGTTTGTGAATCAATTAAGGGAATGAAAGATCCCACCAACCAAAAAGCATGGCCTGCTGACATAGTATTTCCAAGGCAATAAAGGACAAAATCAAGAAAAGGAAAAAACAATTATTGATAGGACTTTTAATTGAATGTAAAATTAATTACTATTTTAAAATTTAAGCAATGTCTTGCACGTTTGGTTTTGTTGGACCATTCCCATTTTTCTTTAGCTCTAATGGACCACTTAGCTGCAAGCTTCTGGAAACTCCCACTGCCAAGTGTTAATGGAAAATAAAATAAAATAAAATAAAATAAAATAAAATTTTATTTTTCTAACATAGGTGTGACTTTGAAATGTTCAATTATGGTGTTCTGAAATGTAATCATTTGACTTTTTAAAATTTCGTGGTGAAATAAAAATTCATTTTGTGGCTAAAAAGAGTGATTAGCATATAAAATAATTCAGTAGAAGCCCCATACAGATGATAAGTACTTAATTAAAACAATCAATCTGAAATTTTAATAGTGAAACAAACAACGTTGAGACAAAATGATGATTGGGAATTCACAAGCACTGCAGAATACTTATTATTAGAGTGTAATTTGACTTCTTTAATTTAAGTTGCATAACTATTACTTTTTCAAGGTAATAAAAATTTTTATTAAGAAAGTTTCATTGTCCCCCAATTATTTTGGGATTTTTATTTTGTAAAGCTTTGTGAGGATATGATGTACAATAATTTAGAGGCCGTTTGTTTATATTTTTATAAAGAATTTTTTAATTATAATATATTTTGTTTTATCCACTTTCAACATAAATCCCACCTATTTTAATTTTTAAGGCTTTTTAGTAAAAGTTATAAATTGAAAATATTTATTTCTAGACCTATAGATATCGTGTTCAAATCTATAATTAATATTTTGTTAAAATATGACCAACAATATTAATGTTGGAGATGATGTTCTATCAAATTTCAAATAATTAAAATCCATTAACAAATTAAATATTAATTTATCTGTCTATTTAAATATATTGATGTGATATAGAGAAAGTAATGAGATATATATTAAATTAAATATTATTTCATTCTCTCAATATAATTTTACAAATTATTACTCTTACACTAAAATATTATAATCGTAGAGAAATTACTCTTTTGGCAATATCAAAATCAAGCATATTTTAAAAAAACATCGTCCTTTCTTGTATGAAAATGTATAAACTAAATGCAATTTTATGTTCAATATTATAGATTTATTTTCATACAATTAATCCAAATATACGTTTATTTTTACACAAAAACTTATTAAAATATTTTTAATTTTAAAATACGAAAAATATGAAAATGAACCTAAAAGTATAAATAAACGGGCTCTAGCGATCAGTGTCGTCAATTATGAAGAGTGAACACTAGACTCTTTTTACCAAATTCCACAATTCATTCATCAAATAAGACAAAAGACCATAAAAAACAATAATAAACATTAAACAATAAAATCAAGAAAGAAGTAAACAATCATTTGGATGTAGAGTTGGTCAAAATTCTTTTAAGATTTTATTTCAAGACCAAAATGCTCATAACATAATTATATTTGAAAAACAAACCATCATTTAATAAATAAAAAAATGATTATGAGTCAATTTAAAATTAAAAAATATAAAAATGATAAATCAAAATTCAGTCATAAAATATTAATTTAATATATGATAAAGTAAAGCTTAAAAAGAATCATAGACCAATATTTTATTTTATTTTCAATTTAAAGCCATGTTCAACAGTATTAATAATAATAATTAACTTGTATGCATGAGAACTGCTTTTCAAAAATTAAAGCTTTTTACATTAATATTTTGAAAATTAAAAAATGATGATATTAAATTTACCCTATTCAACAACTAAAGGGGATATATTAATTTCAATACGAGAACACAACACATAAAAGTTTTTACATTAATTTTTAAAAAACAAAACAGGTGACCAAATAAAAATTTTGGGGAAATATTTTCAAAAATACATTTTGGGGGTTTATATGGAGAATATATGGTGAATGAGAATATATTTAATTTTGTTTTAAAAATGATTGATGTGATATATTTTTAAAGAAAAATGCTTTTAGTTTTTTTGGGAGAGTATATATTCTATGTAAATTTCATATCTTCTTTGATTAGTGATATTTTCTTTAGTTAGTAGTGTTACATTAAGTTTTTATGTTAGTGATTTTATATCATTATTATATTCACATAATGATTGATAAACATATATTTCTTTCTTTATAAATAATTTAATATTTTAATTAATCGAATCGAGTTCGAACTTATCTAATGTTTGAATTATTATATTTAATAGAGTTCAAATAAATTTTTATTAATTAATCTCAATTAACTTGATTCATTTTGGGAATTCCGTATGTATTACCATGCGTGCAAGGAAGTAATGGAAGTAAGAAGGTCTGAACAGGCAGGCCGCTGGGAAATCTCCATCAAAGAATAGTAATAATAGATTGTGCATAACAGTGAGATGCAGACAAGCAAACTTAACAACAATTATGTCTTAAAACAAAACCTCCATTTTATATGACAATGACCTCATCTTGTCCTGCGAAACCCACAATCATCAAACACCAAAACCAGCTAATCCCCACAAAAAGACAAACCATAATGAGACATAAAACAAGAAGGGCTATAATAATATAATATGGATGAGAAGGAAACCACCAAAGTTAAATAATGCAAACAGAAAAGAAAGACCAAAGTGATTATTATTATTATTATTATTATTATTATGGCATTGTTGAGAACAAAGGACAGTGTCTGAAGAAAAAGTCAAACGTGAAACAGGAGGGTTTTTATCATTTTGTGTCCTTTGTCCAAGCTTTTATCTGTTTTTACCATTTAGTGGCCATCAAAAACACTCGCAAAAAAAGCAATCCCAACAACTCAAATTTGAAAAGGGGTTATGAGGATTTTTCAAAGTGGTCACTCTGAGTAACACCTAAAAATCTGTTCAAACTTTGTTCTTTTTTTTTTTTTTTTTCCAACATTCTCTTAAATTCTAGTAATTCTTAAGATACAAACATTCATTTCACAAGATTTATTGAGTTTATAAAATTAAATTTAAATATTTTTATTATTGATACGAGTGATACTGATAATATTTATATTAAAAGTCAACTCGAACTCGATAATAATTATAAAATATTAATAACAGATTCGAAATCAACATATATTGAACTCGTGAGGACAATTTTAAAAAAATAAAATCAAGTAACAATAATAATATTTAATTAAAAAATAATGAGTTTCTATTGTCTTGATTGTAATGTGTTAGCAATGAAAAGCGCCAAATCCAGACTTGATCCCATCTAGAAGAAACCATCAAGGGCTGCTAAGAATTAATCAAATCAAGGTCTGATGATTGTGAGATCCATTTGTTTGGACTCATGTCTAATCATTTATTTGGCAAGATTGCGACGTGCTTCTTGGTGGACGGGGGTTTTTGCTTTAGTCTTTTTGGGGAGTGACGACGGAACTCCATGGTCCACCACTTTAAAACGCTGTTGTGAATTATCTAGCAGGGTGGACAATTAATGAAACAACTACTTTGGAGAAAAAGAAACAAACAATACGTCGTTTTGTTGGCTTTAAGGTAGTGAATAGGGGATATTAATCCATCATGGGATACAAAATCACGAATAGCAAAATTCACATAAACTGCGAAAAAATGAGTTAAAAAAAAAATAAATTAACGACGATAAAAGAGTTTAGATTAATCTTCTTGAAAAACATAAGTGCACGAGTTTGTGCGTTGTGTTGAAATTAATTGTTAAATTAGAGTTTAGTATAATGCTAGTAAATAATAAGAGCACTAAACTGCAGGGAGGGCAAAAGAGCCAGAAAGAGTTATCCGTATATATATGTGGATATTATTGGAACAATAAATAGAGTTTCCCCCATATGGTTATAAAGACGAGGAAGAATGGTTTTCATCAAAATTTCGGATGACCCACAAAGTTTCAACACAAAATGTACTCAAGAGGGTTGCTGTTTATTTACAAGAATGATAATACTTTCTGTTGGCAAAATTCCACAAGTTCAGAATATTGCAAGAAACGGATACAGTGACAGATATATATGCTACAGAACATTTTCGACCTTTCATGGTCAAGTATGGATTGGTCCCATATGTTCATTTTGCCAGGGAACAGTAAGTGCTTGAAACTCAAAATTATGATGCACACTGAACCCAAAATTATATACTACTTTCTAACTTGTAAATTGATTTGGAGCCTCATTTCAGCTATAAAATATTACAGAGTCAGCTGTTCGAGAAATAAACACCATTCTTGAAATTAGTATATATGTATATACCACAATAGAAGGATAGTAGGCTGCATTGTTACATATAAATTTATATATTTCTAGAGCACAAGTATAAAGTACAAATCACAGCGGCATGGATTTCCCCAATCCATGTACTGAATTAGCTTTTATCAATAATAGCCTAAGGGGAACAACCGATTAGTAGAACCCAATAACCCTAGGACCTCCTCCTACATAAGGAGAAGTCGGACCAGGAAATCTTGAATTCGAGTTGCTCTGCTAAGTCCTTAAATGAGTCACAATTCTGAGGTACCGTAGTGACTGAGCTTCCAATATGGAATACTGCTTCCATGGAAGGAGATGAGAGCAACGATCTTCAAATGCAGAGAAACCGATACCCCACGAGGTGTGAAATTATCATATCACCACCACAAATGACAAGAGTTATCAACAAAAGGAGTAATTCTACACAATCATATAACTACACACCATCACTGCTACGAGGAGGGAAGAACCCTGAGTAAAATGTCAAGCTTCTGTTACGTGTGGATGCCTGTAATTGAAGTTAAAGTAATGTATTAACAGTTAAGAGTGGATGAAACTTTTCATCTCATCCATTAGGGAATGGAAATGATCATTATTTGGCAAGAAATAGAACCCGATTGTTGCCTTTTCTAGATAAAGGAGTTTCACTTCTTGCCCAGATTTCTTGAGCCCTTCAACATAACCCAATTGCCAATCCTGAAGAAGATCCAGTCCAGCCACAACAACCAGGCTTTTTGGAAAGTTTAGTCCCTCAAGGCATCTACTCCTGGGGCCAAATACATTACATGCGGGATGGTCCCTATCTTCTCCTTCCGGTAAATAGGCTCTCCAGTACCAATCTCTGTCCTGAATCCTTACAAAGTATTTCCCATCCAATTTTCTCTCAGATTCTGTCCTCTCTTGCCCGCCAAACAAAGGATGAAGAAGAATATTACCAAATACCTCCACACCCTCGTCAGCAGCTCGCACCGCAACATGATGAGCAATATTACCACCAGAACTATCACCTGCCAAATATACATGAACCTTAGGATCCTTCCCACTCCGAAGCCATGATCTTGAGTGAACCCACTTAAGAGCTGCCCATCCATCATCATACGCACACGGGTACCGGTGCTCTGGGGATCGACGGTAATCCACAGATACCACTGCAGCCTTGCAAGAATTTACAAGGCGACGACAAAATGTATCATAGATGGCGCTGTTGGCTGAGGAATGAACAAAGCTTCCCCCATGGAAGAATACAATTACAGGTACAATTTCAGTGGTACTCAAGGGCTTTTCCACTTCTACAATCCCCCATTGAGGCTCATTTTCACGGGCAGCCAAATAAACCCGGTTAAGAAGGCTCGTGGCTCGATCTACAACATCAAAAGTGTAAACCCCATCCACTGGAATAGCATTTGCAGGCACTTTCCGGTCAAGAAACTCATTCAAATCTCGGTTAAATGAGCCATCAGGCCGCCGAAGCATATTATAAGCAAGCTTGAAGTTGGATATAAGAAGTTGGATATAAGGATCCATGTATTAAGGGGAACCACCCTCTGCATAAAGACACCAAGTCAATTTTCAATTTACTAGAGGTTTCCTCATCCATCAATTGCAGCACAAAATAGAAGTCAAACCGAAATTGAGATTGAAAATTGATCAAATGTGCACAACCATCTGAAATCAGTATCATCAACCCAGTAAGGTAATCTGCTGTAAAGGAAAATGCTGAAAAGAAAAAGAAAAATCATACACATCCATAACAAGAATAGAAATGGAAAAGTAGAGAAGCCACCTAAAAAGAACCCAACACACAAGCATGAAATCCGTTTATGGGGACTTCTAAATCAGTAGTGAGCAAGTAAAAACAAAGAGGAGAATAAAGGGGAAAAAGAAAGAAAAACAGAAACAGATATAGAGATAAGCGCAGCCCAAACCCTCAAAGAAAAGAAAGGTAAAGATTCAATCTTTAAACATAAATCATACCTCTTTCCCCCAAAATCAACTCCTCTTTTAAAAAACAAGCTCAAACCCCAATATTAATCACAAATTTAGAGAAAGATGAAGAAAATTCAAGAACCCGCATCGGAAAAGACCCTAATTTCAAACCACAAAACAAAGACTAAGAATTCAGAGTAACACGGGAAGAAATTATGCGTGATTACCTTTGATTCATTGACATTTACTTCATTACTGCCTGCCATAAGGGTTTGTGAAAGAGTCGCTCTTTGGAAATCTTTACAAAATGATCTCTCCCAAAAAAAAAAAAAAAAGAGTTTTTCTACTATTGTTTTCACCCCGCAAATACTCCTCTCTGTTTACGCTTGCTGATAACCCCTTCTTCTATGTTTTTTTTGTTATTTTTCTTCCTGATTTAGCTTCTCTCAACAACAAACAAAGATGACACTTCTGAAAATATTGCACAGACAAGGTGGGGGGACTTCACTTATCTAACTCAACAGAACTAAAAAGATCAAGAAAAGAAAACACCAAACAGAGACTCAGAGAGAGAGGAATAAAATAAAATCATCTTTCTATATAAATAATATGGCTAAATGGTATTGATCAAATGGTAGATAAAGAAGGAAGGAAATATGAAAGATGCGCGTGAAATTACTATAATAGATAAGAGAGAGAGAGAGAGAGAGAGAGAGATGGGGTTGGAGTCAAAGGCAAAAGAACGACGGAGGGAAGGCGGAGACGAGAGAGAGACGACAAATGGTAAGGGGGGGATAAACTGTATAGATAGGGCCCGCCAACAATTATGGCCATTATTTTTGCTTATAACATTTTTCTTTTTAACGTCTCTACAACCGTAGAAACTACAGCCACCATCACTCCTTCATATCTACACTTTATACCCTCTAAAAACAAATACTAATACATACCTTAGCTTTGTACAAATAGTGATTAAATGGTGATAATAAAAGATAAAAATAAAATAAATAAAATTAGAATATGTAAATCTTACTTAATCTTGAGTCACACCATGGTAAAATCTGTAACGATTATTTGACAATAGATATAGAATTATAATTAAAGTTCTGACTAGTTATGTTCGATTTGAATATTGCAAGCTTATTATTTAAGTATTTGATTTTGATAATAAAAAATTTGTAAGTGATAAAATTTTATGTAATTCTATCTCCAATGGAGCACTAATATTACACTAAATTTGGTGTAATGAATATTGTTGTATCAAATTTTGTGTAACACTATTTGGTGTAATATTATATTCCCAATTTGCCCCCTAAAATTGTTCAATTCTAAATTTTAATTCAATTTATATATTATATTGTATATTTAATTAATTTATAATTTTGTTTTATTTATGAAAGTTTAGTTTTGTTATTATTTTGCAATATTTATAATAATTAATTATAATAATTAATATTTACTAAATTATAATAAATAATAATAATAATAAATATATTAAAATAACATTACTTGTATCAAATTTAAAAGTAAAATACAACATAAGTATTGAAAACTAAAAATTAAAAAATAAAATACTACATAAACTAAAAATAATAATTTAATAATCTGATAAATTATTTTTTTATTGTGATATTAATTGTAATATTAATTTTTGTAATATGAATTATATGTAATTTTTTATTTAGTAGAATTAGTAGTAATAAAATATAATTAATTAAATAATTTTATAAATAAATAAATAGATGATAATTAAAAAATAAAAAAATAATAAAAATAAACTATTTATTTAAAATAAAATTTAGTATAATAAATTAAATTAAAATATTAAATTTAATGTAAAACTTACACGGGCTCAAAAGCTAAAGCCCGACCAGCTTTCGCCAAGTCCGTAGCACTTATTATGACAACTACTCCATTTATCATTTTTGTTTCTTTTGGAGTTGCTTGTTCCATTTTTGTTCCTATGCCTTGTCTTTTGTATTCTCTTATGAGAGTGGTCTCAGCAATCCACCCGAAAAGACAAGGCAATAGGGTCTTTTGGAAGTATCAATTTCAAAGCCAAATAGTCCCCTACGTAATTTATTTGATGAATAAATAGTATGGACGGAGCCATAGAAAATAGATATGGAGGGTGGTAAAATTTATTTTTTAAAATAATAAATAATAAATATTTAAAATTTTCTAAAATAGACAATAAAATTTAATAATTTTATTTATATAATTTATATTAATTTAAATTTTTATAAAATTGAATAAAAACGGTCATCCCTACCAATCTCATTACTTTATTAAACTTTTAAAGCATTGTATCTTTTCTAGAAGGCAATGTTTATTAGTAGTACTTTTGTGGAGCTTTCTTCATTTTTTTTTTCAATTATTACAATTAAAATAACATTATGTTCAAGTCATTTCATTAGTATCATTTATTTAATTCGTTGACTAAGTGATATTAAGATAAAATAAATTTGAAAATTAATTGAGATGTAATCAAATTTATTATGAACATAAATATAAAGCCAAACAACACATTACATAGTACTTTCCTATGTCCTAAATAATTAAAATCTTCAATCTCAATTAATGCACAATAGTATTAATTCTCAATTATAATTTTTGAAAGCAATATTATAAAAATATAAAAATATTTTATTTTTTTTCAATTTTTGCCTGAATTTTCATAAGGAATCAAATGAAACTCTTTTTTTTTTTTCAGATATGAAGTATTTTCTTACCTTGTATTTCAAGATTCTCACCCAATACACGAGTATCCAGAAAAAGAATATAGAAGAAAAAGATATTTTTGGAAGTAGCCAAAAAGTCTTCTGTACATAGGCGTACTTGTAAGGCTTCCGCAAAAGAGAAAAAATGAATGAGGGAAAGGGAAATGCAGACAAACAGTTCTCCTGCGTGCGGCCGACGCCAAGGCGTGTGGCGACAAATGGCTCCAGTCTCTCTTGAATTGACCAAACAGCCCTCCAAATTCCAGCAATATCACAATCACAACACGGAAAGTGACGCGTGTTTGTCACGTAGCGTTAAACGCGTTATGGCATGTATTTTGTCAGGACTCTGGTGTGGGGCCTAGTTTTCTCTTTTTCTAATTTTTTGCTGTTTAGGTTGGGGGTTTAAATTTTGTCGTTCTCTCGCGTGTAATTAATATTTTCCCTTAAAGCCACTGGCACGTGTTTGTCACGTGCGGGACACCCCCAACCCCCCCCCCCCCCCTCTGTGCATAGGGCCATTTTTATAGCACATACTTAGGACGCGTGAGGATGATACATGTTAGGCGGCAATGAGTAGGACCTAAAACAACAAATTAAATTCTTTGATTATTAAATATTCATTTAAATTAAATTAAATTTTTGTATTTAATAATATTTAAAATTAGATTCGATTACTAAAAATATATATATAAAAAAATTAAATTATTCAAAACTTGATTAAAATTTTTCAAACTCAATTCAATTAATAATCAAATTATATTTAAATATAAATTTTTAAATTTACTAAAAATTCAAATAAATTTAAATATTAATATAAAGATAAAATATTTTATTTACATAAATATTTTTAGAACTAGTAATGGGCTTAATGCTCCCAGCATGCTCGCACAAATCAAGACGTGGCAACTTTATCTCGACAATTTTTGCACTGAGGGACAAGATAATTTTAGGAAATAATAATTTTGATACTCTCTTTGTCTCGTAGTGCCATGGCTGACGCATAATTTGGTATCTAGTTTTTTATAAGAGTTATTAAATTGTTTATTTTTAAATTATTTTTACTTGAAAATAATACTAAAATCATAATAATGTCACATCAATCATTTATTTAAATTAATAAGGGTTTTTTGAGAAAAAAATCCCAATAGTAAGCAACAAAGCTCTGCAATTAAATTATTTTTATTTAAAGTAATAACAAAAAAAATAGTGATATAACATCATCTAAAATAAATAAACTTTTATGAAAAAAGTGTTAGGAAATAAAATTTTAATTAGGTTATTCTGAAAAGATAAATCTATAAGTAATAAATTTAAATTGAAGAGAACAATATACTTCACCACAGGAGGAATAGTAAAAGAAAGAAATACCAAAAATTCAAGTTATCAGTACTTTTGCGACAAGGAAGTTACCTTTTCTGTCAAAGAGAAAAATATTTTTTCTTATACTTCTTGTGTACCATATTTATAAATTTAATATAAAATTTTAGAAAAGAGTTTAAAAAATAATAATTGAAAGTTATTGTCACATCATAATTCTAGACAAAAATGTACTGTCGTGACAATACTTTGGTTTTGCATTTCAGTCCCTCAAGTATACCAAATTATTTGCCATCATTAATCATTTTCATTTTCACCTTAACAACTTTCAAATTTTTTTAAAGTTCAATACATGTCTTTCCAACTTAAATTAAGTCATAAGCTAAAATCTGCCTAAATTCAGTATTGCAAAAAATCATGTGAAAAGCAGGAAATAGATGCTTTTCTCAAAGTCAAGCCCTTTTCATGGGCATATATATATATAAAAGAATTTAACAGAGATGGAGTGTGACCAAAAAAGGCCATGCCGAAAATATGGTAATCCTAAGATTCTTTAGAGATGCAATCTTCTCTCCATAAAGATAATGGCCTCCACAAAGCACCCAAGTAGTATTTCCACTTCCACCTATGGTAACCCCAATATAGTGCTTGTGTGTGTGTGTGTATATATATTGTAAATGCTATACTCGGGGTTATGTATAGTGGTATAAACGAATTGAATTGAACCGAATATGTTATTGTTTAAGATTGTTTGATTATTTATCGAACTTTAATTTTTTGTATTTGAACTTGATTTGATAGTTAATCGAGTTGAGTTTAAACGAACTTAATCGGGTTAAATAAGAATCAAATTCGAATAGTTTGATCTTTTTATATATTTTTTTTATTAATCGAGTCGAGTTCGAGTCGAATTTTATATTTTATTAAATAAAAAAATATATTCAATCTTAGTTTATAATCGAGTTCAAATGAACTTTTAATAATCGATTTCGAGTCAAGTATTTAATGACATGATTTGTTTTTCAACCTTAGTGATGTTCGTCTCACTAGATATTCATATATAAACACACAGTGTATGTGTGTGAATGTATGATGATTTATTCAACTCAGTATACACTATCAAATTTACGCAACACCACCGAATTTATTACTAAGAATTATATATGTGTGTGTGTGTGTGTTTTATTCCTTTTTACCCAAATTGTTGCAAAAAAATTACTTCAAATTTAATGTTGAATATATGACAAGTTATCAAAATTTAAATTTTGATTGATTCACTTTAGATAAAATATTTCAATCTAATATAAATATAAGATAAAAAACCATTGCAATTTTTAATTGAAACCTATTAATTTAGCCATGCTAATACTATCATTTTTCTTTTCCACCAAAATATCTTATAGCTATATTTAAAGACATTGCATGCTACTGCCATCATAATTGTAAATAAATACCAATGCATCATTTTTTCAAATACGTACGGCTAAAACTTTGATTAATCTATACCACAAAATTAATGTATAATAATAAATGGCATTTATTTTATATTAGTATTTTTTATAAAAATATTGCAGTACTAGTATAT
>JAGSPU010000491.1:0-57852 GCA_019321725.1 Paulownia fortunei | reverse complement strand
AGCTTTCCACCTTTTTGTATATAAATGATAAATGATCTTCAAAGATTACTTATTATTTAATTCAATTTTATTTATGTCAGAGTGTGCCAGTAGGCTTGGAATCTCTCTTGTCTTGTTCGGCGACATTGAAGGCAATGACATCGGTTATTCATTGACCCAGGGCAAGTCCATTGAAGAAGTATTAACTTACTTGCCATCTATAATAAGTGCTATTATCAATGCTGCAAGAGTAATTACCTTAAACCCAATTTTGTTACGAATTTATATTTAAATTTATAAATTCTCTTAGTACTTCGCCGCTACCCATGGGCTTAAACTCTTAATGGTGAACCATAAAAGTCTATGTGATTTCTATATTTTGCTTGATTTTGTTTAAATTTCTAGTTTCTGAATCTTTAGTTCAACAATAAATATAATTAAACACAGGAGTTGATCACAATGGGTGCCACTCGAGTTATAATTCCAGGAAATGTTCCACTTGGATGCTACCCCTATATTCTAACTGCATTACCTAGCAATGATTCCTCAGCCTACGATGATCTAGGGTGTTTGAAAAGTGTGAACGACCTTATTATGTTGAAAAACGACATCCTCCAACTAGCTATCAAAGATCTCATTAGTGAATTCCCCAATATCGGCATATATTATGGCGACATGTACGATGGTGTGCACTCAGTTATTGCCCAGGCTGTTCTAGGCAAGTATTTCCTTCTTCTTTTATTTTTGTTCGTAAACACTTAGAGATGTGCAAGGAATTATATTAAGTATTGTGCTTGTAAATTGTAATAGGCCCTGAAGGGAACAACGCATTGAAAGCTTGTTGTGGAATTGGAGGGAAATATAACTACGACAGCAAAAGGTTTTGTGGAAGCTCGGGAGTGCCGGTTTGCGCTAACCCAAGTCAATACATCTACTGGGATGGACAGCACTTTACACAAGAGGCTTACTATGTCGTCGAGCAAAGTCTGATTCAGCCTGCTCTTGCTGAGCTCAACTGCACATCACAATTAAGTGCTTTTATGTGAAGAAATAATAAGATAGTGATCAATAAGACAATAGCAAAATAATGTATTAAGCTATTGACAAATAAGCATTAGTTGCATCCTGTGATCAGAAACAAGATGTTTCGCAATCATTCACTTATTGCTATGATTTGCTATTAATGTATTACTTAATTTGCTATTAATTTATAGCTTTACAAAACTCATTAAAATTTCTATATTCACTCATTAATGTTAATGATGGATCCAAGTTGCAATTCTCAATCTTATTGTCTCAATCATGCTGTAAGGAAAGATGTCATTTCTTTTTTCAATTATTTAAACTTTGTGAGAACAAAAAATGTTTACAAGTAGAACATTATTATTTATCAACGAAACATAGCTTTAATTTTTAGTAACTATTTTTAACGTTTTTTATTCAAAAAATAGCGGTCAGTTAATTGTCTTCGATAACTAGTTATTTGATCCGCTTTTCATCATATTATATAGTTAGATTTTACATTAAAATTATAAAATTACATCCAAAATTGCTGCAACATATTGGTTTTGGAATTTGGGCCAGTGGACCAGTTGAGTTGGATTTATTTGCTAAATTAGATCTTAACAAAAGAAAATAAAAATTTGCCATAATAATGATTTTCACAACTAATACTTGTTGGAATTGTCATTAGTGGCAATTTGTTTATAAATTGTTATTATTGATAAATAGTAACGAAATAGTTGTTTTGTTATCTTTGCTATGATTTTTTTACAATTTCATCACAAATATTAGATCAATCGACATGTTAGCGACACAATATATTTTTCGTTGCTACAATCAATCTATAGTTAACGATGAGTTCTAAGTATTTATTGCAAAGTGTTATATTTAGCAACAAAACACACAACATGTCGCTAACTTTTTGCTTCGATATTATTTTGACTTGATTTTTGAACCATTGGAAAGCAAAGAGATAGATCCATAAGTTCAATGTTTACCATAAAATACAGTTTATTCTACTTTAATGAGAAAAAATGGGTTAAATAGTCTGCACTTGATTCAAACTTTCTAGTATGACACATCTTGGTATTGTGGCCATAACTCTTTCCGTAGATTTTATATCGAGTTGATTCAAGTGGCTATGGAAAGATACGACATAGAGCTACAATTCCTTAGAAGATATCAAAAGTCAATTCATTCTAGAAAGAGATAAAAAATGAGTTAAAAGGGCTGATTATTGTGTTGTAATTAGTCACAGTATAGGGTTTAGAGTTATCTAAATATTGTAATAAGTAACTTGATATTATGGGGGAAAACACGTTTTCGTATTTGAAGATAAAAATAATGTTTGAAGAAAAACAGAAAGAGAAAGTCAATATAAACTATAATGTTCAAACTGAGAATAAAAAAGTATAAATAAAATTTATTAGATTAAATGTTTAACCTAAAAGATCTGTTTTTTCATGAACTAACTATAGAAGTGATTTTCCAAAAGTTAAAAAAAATTACTAAGTCAAATATCAGATACAATTGCAACCGAGCTAATATGATTGCGACGACAAAAGATAAGTCAAATCATTTAAACAGATTCTGAATTTTGTGCATAAGATATGTTAAATAGAAGGGATAATTTGTAATCATGATATAAGATTCAGATGTGATGGTTTGATAAAATAAATATTATATAAGTCAAATACTCCATCAATTAATTAACTATTTTCATATAGTCTCATAGTTCGAAAAAGATTGAATTTTAGTTATGAATGCACTTTAGATTTTGTTATATTTTTTTTTCCAGAAAATGAAATAACCAAATTATAAATATGATAGTGGAATGTACCTTTCAATTGATATAAAAACAAATAAATATTATTTTCACATTGATTTTAATGAATCTAATTAGATTGGATATTATGAGGTGTATTTTCATAAAAAAATGGTGGCATTTGATTTGATTTTGATTCATCAAATCATACAAAATGTTGAATTTTATTTTTTACAAATTTTATAAATTATTGTTATATCTTATTTTATACTTATTAATTAATCTTATACTTTTTTCTTAATTTTAACTTAGTATGTCATATATTTTCAATTCTAATTCAATATGAAATTTTTATAGAGGTAGCAACAATTCTATAAACCAATGGAATTAAATCAAAACTGAAAATTCGGTATTTATTCAAAGTCAAACAAAAAATTAGATTTGGTATTTGATTTTTATTTTCATAAAAAATAAGTATTCCGTTTAATTTTGGTATTTTATTTCGATGTATCTAACCATACCCAATATCAAATTATAATTTTACAAATTTTGTAATTAATTTTTATATCAGTTTATATTTATTTATGAATTAATTTTATACTTTTTTTCCCTTAATTTTAACTTACCAAACTAAAAGTAATAAATACAAAACACAATTAGATTTTGTTATTTAAATTTGAACTATTTATTTTTTAATATTTTTTAAAATTCATTTAGCAAAATAATTGAATCAAAATATGAATACATAAATGAACAAAAGAGAAAACAAAAGGTAAAATACTTATAAATATAATTTTCACACATGTTTTCAGAATATCAAACAAATGAAAATAAAGTTTGACTTGAACTCTTAGTGTTATCTTATTGTAATTATTTATAACTTCATTAACCAATTAAAAAAATAAGCATTATTTATTCTAATATTACATATTTATTAAATTACATAACTAACATTAAAATTACTAATTTAAAAGGTATTTGATTACATGCACACTTTTATCAAAACTGAAATTGAAAATTCGTCATTTATGAAAGCTGAACAAAAAAATTAGATTCGAATTATCAAACAAATGAAAGTAGAGTTTAACTTGAACTTTTTGTATTCTCTTATTGTAATTATCTTATAACTTCATTAATCAATTAAAAAATAAGCATTATTAGTTCCAAAATTACATAATTATTAAATTACATAACTACCATTAAAAATAATAATATTAAAAGAGTATTTTAATCGTATAAAAAATTAGAATAAACATTCACACTTTTATAATAGTATAAATAAATATAAATAAATAAAATTAGTGAACAATCAATTAATTAGTCGACACTAATTACTAGGTCTTTATAATCATTGATATTCATTTTTATTCGATTTTGTGCATCATTTTTTAGAATAATTTAAATTCATTTGCATTAATTGTCACTCAATTTTGTTTGTTCAAATAAAATTTGAATTGACAAAATTTTGGTATTTAGTAACTCAATGGTCTTCGTGGAAATGATAATCTACTCATCATTTTATTACTTGTCTTAATAACGTGCACTTGCGTTCACGAATTTTCGCAACATCACACCTTCACGAACCTTTCTTCTTTGGATTTGAAATACCACTTTTTTACTAAATTCCTTTTGTTGTTTTTTTCTCCTTGAATTGTTACACCCCTAAACTTATTTATTTTTATGAACAATAAGTATTGTACTCTTTTCAAATCTTTCTTTATAATAATTACTTTTTAGGAAGTTTTGTACAAATCACCACCTCTCTTTTACAAGATTATTTTTTTTTCAAACCACTTTCAATACTCAAAATGATGTTACTAGAATATCAATGAGTTGAATGTATAAAATAAATAGTTTGTTTTAATTCTTTGGCTAAGGTTGATTTATAAGGCAATAAAAAAAATGGCTCAATGAGTTCAATTGGGGACACTAGGGATCATGCATCATAAATATAGTGGCTTGAAAAGCTCAAACAGTCCAAAAATGGCCTAAATAACTTCCCTAACCTTATGTACCCTAAGATTTCGTATCAAGTGACAATCAAACAAGTTGTAGAATTATATGATATTGTAAAAAAAAATATCGAGCTCACATACACTTTTTCTAAGCCAGCAGAAAATTCAAATGTTCAAGGCTATGTGCTCAATATGTCAATGGATTACTAGAAAGGTAAAAATTGCCACAAGAGTCAAGCACTTACATAAACATAATATTCATCAACTTTCAAAAGTTATAAATAAACAAAGTCAAATGAAATACGTATATCCATCCCAAACTTAGAACTAACATTGTCCTCAATGTTAAATAAAGCCAGATAAAATATAGAAGACTTCCCTGAATGATGGTAGTGTCAGTTCTCATCAATTTCTTTATCATACTATTCAAGAACATTAATGAATGTATATTCATTCGTTGGTGGCATATCACTCCTTATTTCATAAATCCTCCCCCATATTTGAGTTGGACCCTGAAATGAAAACAAATAAAAATTCATCAAACTGAAAAAATTGAATATTAAACAACTAAATAAGAAAAAAAATGTAAAATACTTGGATTGCCTCCCAAGAAGCGCTTAATTTATAGTTTTCAACCGGACTTCTTCTTTTCTCAACTTGAGTCCTAGAATAAGTGTTTCTTATACCATGCCTTTATATGCTCTAGAAGTGTAGGTGATCCCCAGAGATAAGCATATTGAACGCAATCTAGCATGGGATCAAGTGCTCTTTGTATATTATTGAGTGCATGCCTAATGAAGAAAAATAATTGTCCTTGTGTGAAAGAGATATTTCTATCCTTTTCAATGTCAGGGATGATAAAATATATATGGATAATAGATTTGTTAACATCCTCAAATACACCTTTATTTTTCACCATAGAATACTTTAATGTGCAATCTCTCAACTCGTGATCCTCCAATTCATACTTGAGTGTTGAGATCCCTATATCATCCTCCACAATATTTAATATAGGCTTGTTATTTTGTAGAAGATAGGGATAAGAAACTTCGAGTGATGGCTCTTGAGATGCGCTTAGTTGAACATTTTGTTGATCTTTTCCATTCTCCGTTAGAGGTATTTGTGTTGATACCTCTTGTTAATCCTTCATCAGTTTTTCAATCCACAAAATAGTTTCAATCTCTACATCACTTAGCAAACTAACATCAGAATATTCTTCTCCCACTTCATTTACCTCGGGTGTGTATGGCAAATTGTCCTAATGTTTTGTTGGAAACATGTTATCCATCTCACAATTTTGGATCTTCAAGTTTTGAAGTTGTGATGATGGATGTTGGACATCAGTTGTAGCTTCCAACATGAATTAGCTCTGAGTGTTTGCTAATCGACCTATTGCTTCATCAAGAAAAATCCTCTCTTGTGATAGATTACTAGGTTCAATTTGCAACAAAATTTGATCGGTAGTACATTTGACTTGAGCTAATGCTTCTTCAAAACTTTACTTCTTCTCTAATGGTGGGTAACTAGGTACATGCAACATCATAGTCTCATCATTTCTCTATGAAGCATTAGAATCATTTGGCCATCCTTGATAAGTGTTGGAGAAAGGATAATTTTGCAGCTTGAATGGTGAGTAATTAACATTTGCTGCAATATTTCTCTATCTCCTTTGAAAGAATTTTTAGTTGAGCAATAATGCATTAATGAAATCTACTCGATTTATTCTAGAGGCCTAAGTTGAAGCTTGATTTGTTATATCATTTTCAGTTGGCCAATAATATAAATTATATGTTATCTTGTCTACCACTTTCCACTCAACTCACACACAT
Source organism: Paulownia fortunei (assembly GCA_019321725.1). Lineage (NCBI taxonomy): Eukaryota > Viridiplantae > Streptophyta > Magnoliopsida > Lamiales > Paulowniaceae > Paulownia > Paulownia fortunei. The sequence goes on along the minus strand of JAGSPU010000491.1, from coordinate 51,322 downwards.
AAGAAAACACTGTGATTATAAATAAGGACACACTCAAACAAGGAAAGAAAAATAAAAATAAGAGAAAAGAAATATATATATATATATATACAAGAAAAATTTAAAATAAAATCCAAGTTACTTAGTATCAATATTAACAAAATAAAACAATCCCTAACAATGGTGCCAAAAACTTATTGCAGAATATAGTGAACACAAATGCACGTTATCTTATATAAGTAATAAAATAATGAGTAGATTATCATTCCTACAAGGACTGTTGAATTATCAAATACCAAACTTATGTTAACTCTAATTTTATTTGAATAAATGCAAAAATATGTGTTGATTATGAACTAAATTCAGTTAAACTAAACTAATACTAAAAAGCAATTAAAGATAAATTTCAATAACTTAAAAGTCTAGGGTTATGATTTCATAATAATTAATTCAAATTGATTATTTTATCTCATCAATTTCAATTTATTTTCCAAGTGGTAGTCAATAATCCCTAAATTATCCACTAACTTCTTCCAAGGTTTAATGAAAATATCATCAATTCCTAACCCACTATATTCCTATGTGAATTACAACAATCAATAATTTATTAGATTTTATAGATCTCAAATATGACTACACAAATCATACAAGTATATTCCTATATCACATACAATTTATGGTTTCTACATATAGAACTAGACACACATATCAACCCGGGTCAATATGATTAGTGAATCATGCAATTAGTGGCCAAGTAATTGAAAGCATTAGAAACCTTGTAGAAAACTCAACTTGAAAATCAAATCAAGAATTGAACTGATACAATATTTTAAAACATTATAATTAGATTACTTCATAACCCTAGAAAAATAAATTAGTTCATAATGATAAAAATGAAAGATAACTTAAACAATATCCACAGACATAATTAATGAGAAAAAGAGGAAAATGAAATAAAACTTGGAACATGATGAGTTTCTTCTATTGTAGATGTCTTTTTCTCAAATTTTGAAAGAATTCTCTCATCATCTTCTGCTTTTCTTCCTTCTTCTTCGTTCTTAGCTTTATTTCTCTTGTCTCTTTCTCACCATCTCTCAAATCTAACAAATCAAACAATTGATAAAAATGCACATATTTAAAAATAAAAATCAAACAATTGATATATGGAATGAATACAAAAAATTACAATTCTTGGTGCATCTTTATATGGTATTTCACTTTATTTATACACAATAAATCTATACAATTTATGCTAAATGTTAATTTAAGAAAATATTTTATACAGATGACATGTATTTATCAGTGAAATACAAAATTAAATATGAAATTGTAAAGACAATTCAAGTTAACTATTTTAACATAGTATATTATTATATTTAACTGTTAAAAGTTTGATATCACAACCACCAGAAATTTCAGTAAGCACAGTCATATTTACACCTTTTCAACCGCTGATAACCCCAATAATCTGTTTCCCATCTTTCTTTGATGTACATTAAAAAATACCGAGCATTACAAATATACAAATTGCTTTCTCAAACCTCAATAGGACTTGGTAATAGCTAGAAGGAAGATGGTAATTTAAATAGCGTAATTGAGACATAGCTTAAAATAATTGTTAGCTTATTATTCTTGTATGAGCTACATAATTTATTTATTTATTTATAATTATCCAAACATGTGAAAGAATACTTGGCTTTAGTTGTCTAAATACTTCACAAGAAAAATAATAATAATAATAATAATAATAATAATAACTGTATTATTTAACTAAACCACAGTGTGTAGCACATTGTGTTTCGAGTCTTATCAAGTCTCCAATTTATATATTCCATATTTATACGTGTACAAAACCAAAGCAAGACAATTACTGTTTTTTATGGGTATGGCCGTTTTTTATTTTTATTTACTTCTATTCAAAGTCGTGCAAAACATAAAACATAAAATAAATTAAAAATCATAATACAAGTCTTATGGGTGGGTGGCAAACAGTGTGTATGTCTTTTTATTCTTTGTCTAAACAAATTGAATCTTTGACCAACCTATTTAAGATGAACTCTATTTTCCACCTATTTATTTGATAAACCTGTTTTATAATAATAATAGACAGATAGGAAAAGCGGACAATAAATCTCATGAAACACGAGTATATAGTTTATGATTTTATTTTAAAAAATAATTAATAATCAGTAAGGTATCGGAAATTATATATTTGAGGCTCATTACTCGTTATCTACCTTGTCCAATCAGGTTTAATAGTTAATAATGAGTATTGGATTAATTAGTAGACATGAGCAGCATCTTGAGGCATATTAATTAAGTAATTTTTGGTTTTCGTGTATTGACAAATTGTCAAATTTTTCAAAAAAAATATTTTAATCTAATATTAATTAGAACCTAAAAAACAGCGCACCAATTCTTGAATTGGTTATATATAATATCACAATCATTATTATTATCATCTAAACTCTATGATTTTAAAATTTGATCCATACTGAAATTTACTATATGAATTTAAAACGAACTACATACATATGTTTGAATTCTATCTAAACTCTATATTTGAATATGAGACTTGTCTATAAAATTTAAATTCGCGAAATAGAATTTATATTTCTATTTAATATTAATGAAAATATTTTAACGGGTCTCATTTGCTATCCAGAATAACTTGCCAAGAATACCCTTATCAGTCGAAGTACTACCATATTAGGTTTATAAATTAATAAATACATCTATAGCAAAATTTAATTTGAACTAGATGCAAGTAGTAGATACAGCATTCTTACTATATTTTTAATTAATTTCTTTGACTAAAATAAACAAAGTTAAAATTTATTTTTTTATATTTTTTGCACTGAACCCAACCCATTTTGGCACAACACATTTAACCCCTTCCCCAACACATTACATGTAAATTAACCATTGTAAAACATGGTTGTTCAAATCCCAACAGTCTTACCAAGTCTCTAATTTATATAATCCATATTTGTCCTTATATATGTATAAAACCAAAGCAGAATAATGTACCAAGCACATGAGCGAATTCGAACAAATATTTTGGTTGCATTCTTTTAATTCAGTCGTGTAATAAATAATGCGTTGAAACCAACAGGACACCACATATCTTGACATTGATATAATATTGTTCATTTTATATCTAAATTTTTATGTATTTGTTTTTAAACTTGATCCAAAATAGTTCATACCAATGGAGATATTTTTTATACTTGTAAAACTATGATCTTATCCACTTCTAACCAATGTGGGACTTTATTTATACACCTAGCAATCCTTTCCTCATATGTAGGACCACTGAGCCTCCATCAAATCTACTTAGAAAAATTTTGCTCCATTGAATTGGCTACTCACCTTCACTGCATTGGACCACACACCCTCCATGAAACATTAGAGTACAACCTAGCTCAAGAGCTTGTTTTATCTAGGTCAAAAATTTTTCGTTGTGTGGGAAGCAAAACTATTTATTAAGCACCGTAGCACACATGTCCAAAAGAATACAACCACAGGCCCCATCGTTCGCATGGCCTCACCTTCTTCATTTGGCACCAAAAATTATCCTCCACATAGTTAAGTTTGTAACATGACTCTATACTACTTGTTAGTCTTTAACACTAGTTTTTTTGAGTATGTATTTCCTAATGTCAAATTCTTTGATGGATCCTATGGCCAATACCATTAAATAAAAAGATAATAGATGGCAAAATTTCACATATCTTTTATGATTTAACTTGTCAGCAACTTAATTTATTATAAATTCACCCCTATGTATGATGTGGCATTATTATTTAAATTTGATATAAAGATTTAGGGATTGTCAACTATCACTTGAAAAATAAATTGAGATTGAAGAGAAAAATAATCAATTCGAATTAATTATGGTAAAATCATAACCATATACTTTAAGTTAATGAACTTCATCATTAATTAATTTTAATTACTAGTTTAGTTTAGTTAGATTTAGTTTGTAATTATAAACACCCATTTTTATTTATTCAAATAAAATTAGAGTTAAACATAATTTCAATATTTAATAATTCAACAATTATCGTGGGAACGATACTCTACTTATCATTTTATTGCTTGTTAACAACAACGTGCACTTGCGTTCACTAAAATCCATAACAAATTTGATGTTAAATTCTAAATTATTGAGTTCGGACAATTTGAAAATGTGATTTTATTTGTATGCTTTGTCTTGGTACGTGATTAACAATTTCATTCCATATGTCCCTTTGTTTTTTAGATGTATTATAATATGTGTACTTGGGGAATCATGGAGAGATGTTGCCGAAATTTCCACGTTCATGAAGTGGTCATAATTATAAAATCATGAATAAATGCAAGTTCTTGAATGAGATAAGGCCATTACCAAAGAGTGAAAAGAGAAATGACAACAATACATGCCATCAATTAACATATATGGTTTAAATCAATAATATAATTACTATTCTCAATAGGTTGTTTAATTATGGATCAAAATTGGATAATGAATTAGAATTGACTGGCTTCAGAATACATAAATGGTTTCAATCAATTTTTGGACCTAGTTAAAAGTCATATGACAACATTTAGGTTATCTAAAATCGTGGTCCTGTCGAAGGTGTAGGAATTTGTACAAATCTAATTTGGATTACATTGGAGGGCACAACTTTATAGATGGGAGATTAATAAATTATACAAAGTGTGGACTTTTCATGGAGACGTTATTACACCAAGTGTTAATACAGATCCAGTAATGAAGTTGAACATATGAGTGACGAGGAAACTTTTTAAATAGCTTAATTATTATCCCTAATTTGTTAGTAAAATTTACTAGGAATCTTATTAATTTTATCTATCTAACAAAATTTTATATTTTATAGGTATGCCTCCTAAATGAATTAAGGATCAACCCGTTATTAATCCAGGTAATGTGGTCCCATCTACCAGTGGCGTTCATGCGGAGGGTACATTTGATGGTTTATTTCACTTATTATCTCTTTTCAATATCTTTTTTATTAGTAATTATTTTGAACAATAATTTAACATTTCTTGTTACTATTTTGCCGCTCCTACATAGAAGAAACATCAAGATACATGAGTCACACATAGTGACACGCTCAGACACTACATAAAAGAGAAGGAAAAAAATATCGTTCACATTTTACAAAAGTGATGGTTGTCCAACAAGGGATTATGCACCATCTTTCATGAGGAAGCTTTGTGTAGCTGTGAGAAAGTTTGCACATTTACAAGTTGTAGATTTGAGGAAAATGACAAAAGAGAAAAAAAAAAGGCCTATATAAGTTAGTATAAGTAACCCCTACATTTGTCGGTTTACTATCTAATTGATATTTGTCGGTTAAGAATAAGATCAATAGACTGATGAATGCTTAATACCGCGACAACCACCACAAAATGCACAAACGTTATTAGAGTCTCATCCACCTACATTGGGAGGAGCAATTAAAACAAGTGCCCAAGGATTTCAATGAGACTAAGTTGGATCGGAGTAGATGCACACATTGTTTGAATTAGATGAGTTTAAGGTGAATTTTACGCTAATAAATTATAAGTTATAGCTGATTAACTTAATTAAAGATTTTATATTTATTAATTTAATCTATAGCATTTATTTCTTGTAAATTAATTATTTTTTACAGAAATGATCAGCAACAAAGTCCATATATCGAGCTAAGTTGTCTTATAATTATCATAGAGATTCAAAGTCTTTTCTGTAGTATAGTATTGAGTTGGTTTTATACCAACAATTCGTATGTCTTTTTATTTAACATTTGGTTTATTTTCAAGTATTTATAGTACTTTTGATGCATTCAAGTTGAAATATTGTAGATAATGATAATAGGAGAAGGAAATGGAAAGAAACATATAACTTTGTTAAATTTTAGAAAAACCCTCTTTATAGTGCTATTGTGAGCAGTGTTCGTATTTCAACCATAACTCTTTAATCTAATATCCTTTGGACTTGATTATTAAAACATTGGAAAGATAAGAGATTTATCTATAACGTCTATGTTTTCCATAAAATCCAGTTTGTTCGATTTCAATAAGAAAAATTAGGTTAAAAAGTCTACACTTGATTGAAACTTTCTAGTATGACACATCTTGGTACTCTAGCCATAACGCTTTCCACAGATTTCATATCAAGTTAATTCAAGTGGCTATGGAAAGCTGAGACACAGAGATACAATTCATTAGAAGGTATTAAAAGCCAATTCATCTTAGAAAAATGTTAAAAATGAGTTGAAATGAGCCAAACACTATTAGGAAAGAAGGAAAACTGTAGCAACGGCGCCTAGGCGCCAAACAAAATAGAGAGCACGGCTCCTAAACACCAAAATAGAGCGCTTAGGTGCCAAAAATAGAATGTGCAGTGCCTAGGCGCCATAAATCAGTGCCTAACCAAGGCTAAAATGGGCATTTTACCCTCTTTAGGGCATCCCAATCAGATTTTTAAGATCCCAAGAACCTCCAAATGAGGGAGAGAGGAGAATTAGAGACAAGAGAAGAGATAGAAGATTGGGTGAAAAGAATAAGGAGACAAGGAAAAGGAATTTTGGGGAAGAGGAGAAAAATTCTTCCAAACTTGAGATAGAACCTCTACAAGGAAATAAAAAAACTCATCCTCTTTGAAATTTAATTTTTATTTTTTTCTTTCACATTGAATATGTGTATGAATATTGTTGAGATATCTTTCATTGTCACCATGAACTAATTTTCTTTTCTAGGGTTGTGATGTAATCTAATTAGGATATGTTGAATACTTTTATCAATTCAATTTTCAATTTATTTATCAAGTTGAGTTTTCTACATTGTTCTTAATGCTTTCAATTACTTAGCTATTAATTGAATGATTTGTTAATCATATTGACCCGAGATGTGATATATGTGTTTAGTTCTATGTGCAGAGAACCATAAATTGCATGTAAGATAGGAATATACTTTCATGGTTTGTGTAGTCTTGTTGGAGATTTAAAGAACTAAATGAATTATTGATTGTTGTAATTCACATAGAAATATAGTGAATTAGCAATTGATGGTATTTTCATTAGACCTTGGGAGAGGCTAGTGGATAATTTAGGAATTTTCAACTATCACTTGAGAAATAAGTTGAAATTGATGAGATAAATTATTCAACTCAAACTAATTATGATGAAATCATAACCCTAGGTCTTTATAATCATTGATATTCGTTTTTATTCGATTTTGTGCATCATTTTTAAGTGTAATTTAAATTCATTTGAATTAATTGTCACTCGCTTTCGTTTGTTCAAATAAAATTTGAATTGACCAAAATTTATGTATTTAGTAGCTCAATAGTTTTTATGGGAACGATAATCTACTCACCATTTTATTACTTGTAATGATAACGTGCACTTGCGTTCATAAAATTTCGTAACATATAGTTACAATGGTGTAAGTATGAAACCTTAACTTTTACATAAATAATTATTTGAATCAATTTTTAAGTAATAACATATGTTATTTATAGGCCGGCGAATCTAATAGAAAGGATCGAATCGCCGTGTTCAACAAAATTCATTATAGCTCTACAAAAGGTTGTAGCCAATCTATTCTCACTTTTATGTGGATTATTTCTAGCATATGATATCGTAATAAATGAGTCCAATAAAGATATTCAATCCAACAAGGCCCAATTAGAAATCTCACAGGCGCAAAAAAAGCTACTTAATCTAATGAAAATGCAATAACATACATTTCGAGCCTATGGACTCTAAAAATAATAACGAAGAGAACTATCAAGGTGCATGTACTACAATTACGATCGCTACCCCCTCTGTTATTAACAATAAACACCCCCTTTAAATTTATTATGAGATATGTCATTTATTCTTTGTTTAAGTTTCTTTCTGATTTGAAAATCCTGGGACCCCTACTTATTTGTGGTTGGTGCAAGAGTGAGACCCTTTTATCTATCTATCTATAAGGAAGACGAGGCGATAGCCAGTGAGCCATCCACCAGCTGTGAAAGAAGGAAAGGTGATAGTCCACAAATAAAGTATTGTGTTGAAGAAATCACAACTCAGTAATTGGACCAGTTTGATATGAAATTAATAATCGGTAATGTACTAAAAATTATATATTGGAGTCGCATTACTCGTTATCTACCTTCTCCAATCAGATTTAATAATTAATAATGAGTAATGGATTAATTAGTAGACACGAGCAGCATCTGTAGGCATATTAATTAACTAATTTTGGTTTTTCGTGTATTGGCAGATTGTCAAATTGGTTAAAAAATATTTTAATCTGATCTTGATCACTACGAAAATAACAGTGCGCCAAATTGGGTACATATAACACCAGAAATCAAATCACACAAAAAAATAAAATAAAAAATGACTGACCCAAACACCCGAAACACGAGATTCCATATATTTTTTCATCATTATCTAAATTTCACTCAACAAATTTGATCCTTATTTAAATTTACTACATACATATGCCTAACTCTATCTAAACTTGCATATAGGATTCCAATTGGCGAAATAGAATTTTTGGGGCAGTCATTTATTTATGTTTCTATTAAATATTAATAAGATATTTTTATAAGACTTTCCCTAGGATTTTTCAGACACTTAAACAATATGTTCATGTCAAAGACGAGAATCGATCATCTCATGTAACTATCCAGAACTTGCTCATAATACCCTTGACTGTCGGATTACTACCACGTTAGGTGTATAAATTAATAAATACATCTCATTAATATGATAAAATTCTATTTAAATAACATGCCGCATTCCTACGATATTTTTAATCAATTTCTTTGTCTAAAAACAACAAATCTGTAAAAAAAGTTTGCACTGAACCCAACCCATTTTGGGCACAACACATTTAAATAGAATTGTGAGTAGACACGTTTTTAACAGTTTATTTACATGCAATTGTAAATTAAGAAACAATGACTGACCCAAACACTCGGAATACAAGATTCTATCTACTTGTTTAGCAAACAATGAGGTAGCAATTTTGTTGTGGATGAGTTCAAAATAGCTGAATTATAAATATATGTGGGTGATTTTGGACTTTGAGCAAAATATCTTAAATATTAGCTCACTAATTACAATATTATGCACAAATAAACAAGTTGGTTTATTCAAAACTATCAGTAGTAGTAGATGGGATCTTTTCTAGGTTAGAGAGAAGATGGTATTTAATATCTCTTAACACATTACAAGTAAACTAAAACATAGTCTGTAGCACATTGTTGTTCAAATCTCAGAGTCTTACCAAGTCTCTAATTTATGTAATCCATATTTGTCCTTATATATGTATAAAACCAATGCAAGACAATGTACGAAGCACATGAGCTAGTTCGAACAAATATGTTTTTGCTTCGATCTTTTAATTTAGTTGTGAAATAAATCATGTGTTTGAAACCTATGAAAACCACATATCTCACTATTGATATAATATTATTTATTTTGTATCTAAATTCTTATAATTTTGTATTTGAACTTTATCCGAAATAACTCATATCAATGGATATATTGTCCATATTTTTAAAGCTATGATCTTTCTCACTTCTAACCAATATGAGACTTTGTTTGCACACCTAAAAATCCTTCACTCAAAGGACAATTTGGTTCTTCTTCTTCACTTTGGAAGATCCTGCTCCATTGAGTCGACTACTCATTTTCACCGCATTGGAGCATACCATTTTGGTGAGGCACTAAAGTACCGTCCACCTTAATATCTTAATCTATCCAGGTCAACTCTTTTTTTCCGCGATGTCGAAAGCGGATCCATCTATGAAGCAACAAAGCACACAACTTGTCCAATAAAGCACAACTACATATCCCATCATTCGCTTGAGGCTCACCATCTTCATTTGGCACTGAAAATTATCCTCTACATCCATCTTCGTTTGGCACTGAAAATTGTCCTCCACATAATTTATATATTTTAAATTATTGAAAGTTAATTTTTTTTTATAATCTATTGTGAAATATTTTTGTTGTGCTTCAATAATTGAAAAAGACATCAAATTCCATTAAAATATAATTTAATCTTGACAAAAGAAAATGATTTTTTTCTCTAGTAAGCACTTCAATATTGCTTAAGAAATAGATTTTTTTTTACTAGAAAAATAGACATGAGAAGTTTAATGAAAAAATTAAACTTAAATGTATAAGAACTTTGTAATTTTAAAGGAGCACAATAATTTTTGAAGTACTAAAGGAATACCACCTTATATAATTTCTTTTCACTCCGGAAATAATGTTAATAGTATATGGTGTTTGTGACTTATGTTCTAATTGTGAAATTAGTTAAAATATTCTAATTTATAAAATTACTTCAAGTGAACCTTGTAGAGTAAACAAATACAAACTTTTTTGGGGGCTGTGGTGAATCACTTGTCACTTTTCTGTGGATTGTTTTTAGCAAATGATACCATTGTATGTACAAGGTTTCATTATGCGAGATAATTGTATCCAAAATATAGATTGTCATCAAAATTAGTCTTTTTCAAGATTCAAATCTTATTGGTACTAGTTCTTTACCATTGATGACAACTTATATTTGGATACAATTGTCTCGTATAATGCAACATTGTATATGAGTTCATATGGTACAAAACAAACAAAATATAATACTTAAGGACATGGTAAAAAGTATGATTAGTTATTCTTCTTTACTAAAAAACCTTAAGAGAAGCACTAAAAACTGCAACTTACATTATTAACAAGGATCCAATCAAAGGAGTAGCTAAAACTCCTTATGGACTATGGATATGTAATATATTTGGGGTTGTCCAACTAAGGTAAGGCCTGAAAAGTCAAATGAAAGGAAACTGAACTCCAGATCTTTAAGTTGTCACTTTGTTGGGTACTCTAAATGTTCAAGGATTACAAATTTTATAATCCTTAACCAGGTTATTTTAAGGTGGGAAATGCGGTTTCTCTTGAGAAAGTTGAGTTTGGGAAGGAAATAAGATTAAATACATTATTTTTGAAGAGGAATTTATTTCTCTTCCTACTATTAATATTGATAATGTTTAGGCTTCCATTCCTAACATTATTCAAGATAAAAATTCGAACTATCAAGACAATGTTGAGGAGCTCTCTCTTCAGAATAAAGAAAATTATTATTTTTTAATTGTAATTATTTATGAATAGACCGGCTGATGGGTAAATTTTATACTCATTAATTGAGTACCATTTACTTAATTTTTTATTTTGTTTTTGATATTTTTGTGAGTTTTATTATCATTTTTAATATTTATTTTGTAGATTTGAAGATGAATAAAGAATGTCACTTGAATGTACTAAAATCTACATTCATCTTATATTTTTTTTAAAAAAAAAGAAAAATTGACCTGTGAACAGTACCGGCTAGGCACTGCCGCTATTGGAAAGTAATGTCAGTCCAGAATATGCAGCGCCTAGGTGCTGTCAGTTCGTGCCTAGGTGCTGCCTGGCGGATAACTTAGGATAAAATTGTCATTTTGCCCTCTTTATGGCATCTTCCATTAATCTTAAGTATTCCAAAATCCTCCAAATCAAATTTTGAGAGGGGGAAGAGAGGAGAAGAGTGAAAACAAGCCAAGAAACAAGAAGGGGAGGAGAAAAATAGAAGAAGAAGAGGAGAATTCTTACATGATTTATGAAGAAATTATCAACAAGGGAAGAAATTTATCTTCTTTCTAGTTTCGTTTCTTTGTCCTATTTCTTTCTTTCGTTATATGTATAAATGTTGTTAATTTGTATTTTATGTTTTAAACCAATTTATTTGACCGCTAAGGGAAATAGTATAAGACGGAATTTTAATGCCCTTAGATTCAAAAAATGCACGGTCAAGTACTGGGCTTTCTGCCACTGAAAAGATGACTCCATCATAGCTGTAGAACCATTCAATGACAAATAAGGTACAATATTCGGCAGGCCGAAATCAGCAGCTGCAAATCATGAATCATAAGTACGTATTTCATCAAAAAATTGTATATTGTAAATGCATGCATTATCGTGGTAAAACTTATACCTGAAAAGTCGATGTCAATAAGGCCATCGGACCAGCGACCTGTAGGGTAACCAGGAAAAGTTATACCATAAGGCAAACTTGCGGCTGGAAGAGAAGGCCCCCAAGGCAGTATTTGAATAGAGTTGCCAATGTCTGTGATTCCATCTCCAAAATGGTATAAATACTGAAATGGGCACTTGGTATTTTCGGATGAAGTAACACCAACGAGAATAAACAAAAAAAAGCATTGAATTTTGAATGAGTGGTAACGTGGTTTTATCAACTTTTCTTGGAACTTCATGCTTGTTAATTTCCTTGCTTGCAACTGTGATATTGATCGAGTAAATACCTGATTAAGCAAACACAAGCTGTTAATGATATACAGGAGAAATGAATCCCTTTTGCATTGCATGTATTTCTAATTATATATATAACACCATATAAATTGTGGCAGTATATATATATATATATATGTATATATATATATATATATAGAGAGAGAGAGAGAGAGAGTTGAAAACCTAGAATACAATTGTAAGAAGAATGCAATGGCGGAGTAGGATGCTTCCGGAGCTGGTTTATATAGATATTATGGGGATGGGGCAGTCCAAATATCAACATTATCTTTTACTACAACTAAACTAAAATAATCCAACCATGTGTTTCGCAATGTGGTTTAATTAAGTAAAGATAGGTTTTTATAGTAAGACATGATTTTCACCTAATACTTATCCATTATGATCAAGTTCCTTACGGGGCAGTTATCATTGTTAGATAGGATCAAACTATATGACTGACTTCCCACACCTTATTAAGAACAGTTTACCTTCTCATCCATTCCTAAATTTGAATTGTAAATAATTTATTGTTGCGAATTTTGTAAACGCAAGTGCACGTTATCGTATACAAGTAATGGATAAGTAGATTATCGTTCCCACAAAAATTATTAAATTATTAAGTACCAAAATTATATTAACACTAATTTTATTTGAATAAACGAAAGTGAGTTTTTATGATTATAAACTAAATGTAACTAAACTAACTACTAAAAGATACCGAAATTTTGTCAATTCAAATTTTATTTGAACAAACGAAATTGAATGACAGTTAATACAAATGAATTTAAATTATTCTAAAAAATAATGTACAAAATTGAATAAAAATGAATATCAATGATTATAAAGACCTAAGGTTATGATTTCATCATAATTATTTTGAGTTGAATAATTAATCTTATCAATTTCAACTTACTTCTCAAGTGATAGTCGATAATCTTTAAATTATCCACTAGCCTCTTCCAAGGTCTAATAAAAATATCATCAATTGCTAACCCACTATATTCCTATACGAATTACAACAATCAATAATTAATTAGGTTTTATGGATTTCACACAAGACTACACAAACCATATAAGTATATTCATATCTTACATACAATTTATGATTTTCTACATATAGAACTAAATACATATATCACCTCCTGGGTCAATATGATTAGCAAATCATTCAATTAGTGGCCAAGTAATTAAAAGTATTAAGAACAATGTAGAAAACTCAATTTCAAAATAAATCGAGAATTGAATTGATACAAATATTTAAAACATCATAATTAGATTACATCATAACCCTAAAAAAATAAATTAGTTCATAATGATAAAAATGAAATACAACCTAACAATATTCATAAATATAATCAAAGAAAGCAAGAGGAAAATAAAATGAAACTTGAAAGAGGATGAATTTCTTCCCTTGTAGATGTCTTCTTCACAAACCATGGAAGAAATTTTTCCTCTTCTTCTTCTCTTCTTCTTTTTGTTTTTTGGCTTCTTTTCTCTTCTCTCCCTCTTCGCCTCTCTAAAATCTGATTTGGAGGCTATTGTAATACAAAAACTTGATGGGAGATGTCCTAAAAAGGGCATAAAATACTATTTTGCCCTTACTTACCCGGTTGGCAGCGCCTAGGCGCCAATTTGCAGCACCTAGGCACTGCAGCATGCTGCAGTCCAGTGAGGACAGCACTTAGGCGCTGCACATTCTGTCCTAGACAGACATTGCAGCGCCTAGACGCTGCTCTTGCTATCCAAGTTCGATCTCTACTGCGATTGTACCTTCTTTCAACTGCTTTTTTACCATTTTATAGGCTAAATTGGCTTTTGATGTCTCATATGAATTGTACTTCTAGTTTTTGGTGTTCGATAGGCTCTTGAATCAACTCAATATAAGATATGTGGAAAGAATTATGCTTCAAATACTCAAATTATCAAACCAGAAAGTTTTGGTCAAGTGCAGACTTTTTAACCTAATTTTTCTCATTGAAATCAAATGAATTAAATTTTGTGATAAATATAAAAGTTATAGATATATCTTTTGGCTTTCCAATGGTTTAAGAAAAAAGTCAAAATAATATTGGAGTAAAAAGTCATGATTGAAATACAAACACTGCCTTCAATATCACAAAAAAATGGATTATTCTAAATTTTAATCAAGTTTTATATTCCTTTCCATTTTCTCCTCATTTTCCTATTACCTACAATATTTCAAACTAAATACATAAAAAGTAACATAAATACTCATAAACTAATCAAAAAGTTAAGTAAATGACACTCAATTAATGAATATAAAATCTACTCATCATTTATATAGTATCCTTATATTGGAAACTAAGTGGCACAAAAGAATACTTTTCATTAATTATTCATTTTATTCCACCAAAATAAGAATTTAATTTGAATATTTAATTTTTTTTCATAGGTTTAATTCTAATTGTTTTAAAGGTCATGGGGTAAAGTACAAAACACACCAAAATATTCTTCAAGAAAATAGGATGAAGGGGTGTTTGGTCATATTTTTATAAGATTAGGAGGCTATATGCATATTTCAAAAGATTGAGATAAACATACAATCGATCTTATTGATCACAAATGTGTCTGTATTTTATGCATTTTTTTTACTAAAAGGCCGTCTTTTTACTAAAAGGATATGTATCTTCACTAATAATAACTTTTAGTTAGATTTAAAATTAGGAAACATGATTTCAGCTCGGATATTGGCCTTTTCTAGGGACGATATTGACAAATTATTTTTAACATCAAGATTTTCTTTATGAATTTTCTTGGCACACTATGTGCTAGTAGCTTAAGTAGAAACTTAACTTTACTTTGTAAGTTTATTTTAGCACAATAAATTAAAACCAAGTGATTTATTTTCCCAAGTCCAAAATCACCCACATAATAACATTAATTTTTTTAATAGTAGTAGTAGTAATAATAATATATTTTAATTATTATTATTCTTACTATTACTACTACTATTATTATTAATATAATTATAATATTATGATTATTATGCTGCTATTTTGAACTCATCCACAACAAAATCTTCTATAGTGGTGGTATCATTTGCTAAAAGCAGTTCACAGAAAATTAAAAAGTGACTCGCCACAGCCCAAAAACCATATATCATTAACATTATGTCATTATGTTAGGAGTCAAAGAAATTATATAAGGTGGTATTCCCCCTCCTTTAGTAGTTTAAAAATTGTTGTGTTTCTTTCAAATTACATTGTTCTTATACGCTTAAGTTTAATTTTTTAATTAAATTTCTCATGTCTTTCCATTCTTCTAGTAAATTTAAATAATAATGCCACATCATAGAGGTGAATTAATAATAAATTAAGTTGCTGACAAGTTAAATCATAAAAGATATGTGAAATTTTGCCATCTACTATCCTTTTATTTAATGGTATTGACCATAGGATCCATCAAAGAATTTGACATTAGGCAATACATACTAAAAAAAACTAGTGTTAAAGACTAGCAAGTAGTATAGAGTCATGTTACAAACTTAACTATGTGGAGGATATTTTTTGATGCCAAATGAAGAAGGTGAGGCCATGCGAACGATGGGGTCTATGGTTGTATTCTTTTTTACATGTTATGTGCTACGGTGCTTAATAAATGGGTTTGCTTCCCACACAACGAAAAAAAAAATTGACCTGGATAAAACAAGCTCTTGAGCTAAGTTGTACTCTAATGTTTCACGAAAGGTGTGTGGTCCAATACAGTAAAGGTGAGTAGTCAACTCAATGGAGCAAAATTTTTGTAAGTAGATTTGAGTGAGGCTCAGTGGTCCTACATATGAGGAAAGGATTGATAGGTGTGTAAACAAAGTCCCACATTCGTTAGAAGTGGATTAAATCATAGTTTTATAAGTATAAAAAATATCTCCGTTGGTATGAACTATTTTGGATAAAGTTTAAAAATAAATATATAAAAATTTAGATATAAAATGAACAATATTATATCAATGTTGAAAATTATTTGTTCGAATTATTTATCACATATTATTTATCACACAACTAAACTAAAAGAATGCAACCAAAATATTTGTTCGAATTCGCTCATGTGCTTGGTACATTATTCTGCTTTGCTTTTATACATATATAAGAACAAATATGGACTATATAAATTAGAGACTTGGTAAAACTGTTGGAATTAGAATAACCATGTGTTACTATGCTTTAGTTTACTTGTAATTTGTTGGGGAAGGGTTTAAATGTGTTGTGCCCAAAACGGGTTGGGTTCAGTACAAAATCACCCACATAATAATAATCAATTTTTTAATAGTTGTAGTAGTAATAATAATATATTATAATTATTATTATTACTAGTATTATTATTATTCTTACTACTACTACTACTGCTACTACTATTATTATTATTATTATTACTACTACTACTACTACTACTGCAATATTATGGTTATTATGCTGCTATTTTGAACTCATCCACAACAAAATCGTAAATGGTGGTGGTATCATTTGTTAAAAATAGTTCATAGAAAATTAAAAAGTGATTCGCCACAGCCAAAAAAGAATTTGTTTTTGTTTGCTCTACAAGATTCACTTGAAAAGATTTCATGGAATATTTAAACCAATTTTGAAATTAGAAAATAATTCACAAAAGCCATATATTACTAACATTATGTCATTATGAGGAGTCAAACAAATTATATAAGGTGGTATTCCCCCTCCTTTAATAGTTTGAAAATTATTGTATTCCTTTCAAAATGGTAAGGCTTAGATGAACGAGTATGTGGTTGTATTCTATTGGATAAGTTGTGTGCTGCGATATTTAATAAATGGGCCCATTTCCCACACGGCAAAAAGTAAAATTGACCTAGGTAGAGCAACCTCCTGAGGTAGGCTATAGTCTAGTGTTTCATGGAAGGCATGTGTCCAACGCAGTGAAGGTGAGTAGTCTACTCAATGATGGAATATATTTCCAAGTGAAGATTATCGTTTGATGGAGGCTTAGTGGGCCTACATTTGAGGAAATAATTGTTAAGTGTACAATTAAAGTCCCACATAGAAGTTGGGAGGATCATATTTTTATAAGTATGGACAATACCTTCATTAGTTTGAATCCTTTTGGATGAAGTCTGAAAAATTGATTTTATACCAACTATTTCATATCCTTTTACTTAATATTTTGTTTGTAGTAGAGCATTTTATATCGATTTTATGTGTTTTGCATTAATTATCAAGGTCTTATGGAAAAGTAAAGAAAAATTAGAAAAGAAAACAAAACTCGTTAAAAATATTTATCTATAAATTTGATAGTTATGCCTAGGGGCTAAGTTTTCTAATATAGGGTTTTGATGTGACCTAATTACTATGATTTGTTATTTTTCTTTCAATTCAATTAAATATTTATCTGATATAGTTGAGTTTCTATATGGTCTTAATCCTTTCAATTATTTGTTCACTAATTGAATGATTTGCAAATCATATTGAGCCGAAAGTAGATATTTATATAGAAAATTATAAATTACATGTAAGATAGAAATATATTTGCATCATTTGTGTAGTCTTAATTTAGATACATAGAGCCCAATCATTTATTAATTGTTTAATTCACATAAAAATATAGTGGATTAACAATTGATAAAATTTTCATTAGATTTTGGAAGAGGCTATTAAACAATTGAAGAATTATCAACTGTCAACTAGAAAAGTAAATTGAGATTGATACGATTGAGTATTCGAATCACACTAATTATGCTAAAATCCTAATTCTAAGTTTTTAAGTCATAGAAATTAGTTTTTAATTACTTTTGCTTATTAGTTTAGTGTTAGGTTTTTTTTGTTTACATTAATCATTCAAATAAAATTAGAGTTAATTCATTTCAATATTTAATAATTCAACAATTTTTGGGGAAATGATACTTCACTAATCAACTTTATTACTTGTTTACATTAGCATACACTTGCATTCACATTTCTTGCAACAAAGTTGAAAATCAAAAGAATGAAAATTTAGATTTAAAATGAACAACATCAAAACAGGCGGAGATATATGATGTCTGTAGATTTTAACACATTATTTATTACACAACTAAACTAAAAAAAAATTGAACCAAAATATTTGTTCGAACTCGCTCATGTGCTTGGTACGTTATTATGCTTTGGTTTTATACATATATAAGGACAAATATGGATTACATAAATTAGAGACTTGGTAAGACTGTTGGGATTTGAACAACCATGTGTTACTATGGTTTAGTTTACATGTAATGTGTTGGGGAAGGGGTTAAATGTGTTGTGCCAAAATGGGTTGGGTTCAGTGCAAAAAAAATAAAAAAATAAATTATAGATTTGTTTATTTTAGTCAAGGAAATTAATTAAAAATATAGTAGGATTGCCGTATCTACTATTTGCATCTAGTTCAAATTAAATTTTACCATAGATGTATTTATTAATTTATACACCTAATATGGTAGTACTTCGACTGATAAGGGTATTCTTGGCAAGTTATTCTGGATAGCAAATGAGACCCGTTAAAATATTTTCATTAATATTAAATAGAAATATAAATTTTATTTCCCGAATTTAAATTTTATAGACAAGTCTCATATTCAATATCATAGAGTTTAGATAGAGTTCAACATATGCATGTAGTTCGTTTTAAATTCATATAGTAAATTTCAGTATGGATCAAATTTTAAAATCATAGAATTTAGATGATAATAATAATGATTGTTCCTCGTGTTTGAGTGTGATATTATATATAACCAATTCAAGGATTGGTGCACTGTTATTTAGGTTCTGATTAATATTAGATTAAAATATTTTTTTGAAAAATTTGACAATTTGTCAATACACGAAAACCAAAAATTACTTAATTAATATGCCTCAAGATGCTGCTCATGTCTACTAATTAATCCAATACACGTTATTAACTATTAAACCTGATTGGACAAGGTAGATAACGAGTAATGAGCCTCAAATATATAATTTCCGATACCTTACTGATTATTAATTATTTTTTAAAATAAAATCATAAACTATATACTCGTGTTTCATGAGATTTATTGTCCGCTTTTCCTATCTGTCTATTATTATTATAAAACAGGTTTATCAAATAAATAGGTGGAAAATAGAGTTCATCTTAAATAGGTTGGTCAAAGATTCAATTTGTTTAGACAAAGAATAAAAAGACATACACACTGTTTGCCACCCACCCATAAGACTTGTATTATGATTTTTAATTTATTTTATGTTTTATGTTTTGCACGACTTTGAATAGAAGTAAATAAAAATAAAAAACGGCCATAGCCCATAAAAAACAGTAATTGTCTTGCTTTGGTTTTGTACACGTATAAATATGGAATATATAAATTGGAGACTTGATAAGACTCGGAAAACCATGTGCTACACACAGTGGTTTAGTTAAATAAGACAGTTATTATTATTATTATTATTTATCTTGTGAAGTGTTTAGACAAATAAAGACATGTATTGTTTCACATATTTGGATAATTATACATAAATAAATAAACTATGTAGCTCATACAAGAATAATAAACTAACAATTATTTTAAGCTATGTCTCAATTATGCTACTGCAACGGTCTAAATATATTTTCTTATTTTATTATATAAAATAATAATATAATAGATTAATTGTTATGTAATACGTTTTAAATATAAAAATAAATAAATAGCTACATAAAAACACATATAACAAAACACAAAATTTAAATAATCACATAAATATAACAAAAAGTCAAATTTAAACCTTTATGAAAATTAAAAACAAAAAATTAAAAAAAAACATTAAAATTGGTCAAACCGGTCAAAACGGTTTTTGGGTCTAACCGGACCGGACCGACCTCCGATTTTCAATTGGACCGATTGAACCAGCCGGTCCGATCCAATTTTGACAACATTGGTTGTGATATCAAACTTTTAACACTTAAATATAATAATATCATATGTTAAAATAGTTAACTTGAATTGTCCGAACAATTTGATAGTTAATTTCGTAATTCACTTCATAAATACATTTCAGTTGTATAAAATAAAGGTGTATCTGAGGATGATAACAAATCTATTATCCATATATATTTTATCATCCGTGACATTAAAAAGGATAGAAATATCTCTCTCACACAAGGACAATTATTTTTCTTCATTAGGCATGCACTCAATAATATACAAAGGGCACTTGATCCCATGCCGGATTGTGTTCAATATGCTTATCTTTGGGGATCATCTACACTTTTGGAGCATTTAAAGGTATAGCATAAGAAACACTTATTCTAGGACCCAGGTTGAGCAAAGAAGAAGTTCGGCTGAAAACTATAAATTAAGTGCTTCTTGGGAGGCAATCTAAGTATTTTACATTTTCTTTTCTTATTTAGTTGTTTAATATTCATTTTTTTTTTAGTTTGATGAATTTTTATTTGTTTTCATTTCAAGATCCAACTCAAATTTAGGGGAGGATTTATGAAATAAGGAATGATATGCCACCAACTAATGAATACACATTCATTAATGTTCTTGAATAGGATGGTGAAGAAATTGATGAGAACTGATATCATCATTCAGGGAAGTCTTCTATACCTTATCTGGCTTTATTTAACATTGAGGACAATGTTAGTTCTAAGTTTGGAGTGGATATATGTATTTCATTTGACTTTGTTTGTTTATAGCTTTTTAAAGTTGATGAATATTATGTTTATATGTTTATGTATGTGCTTGACTCTTGTGACAATTTTTACCTTTCTAGTAATCCATTGACATATTGAGCACATAGCCTTGAACATTTGAATTTTCTGTTGGCTTAGAAAAAATGTATGTGAACTCGATATTTTTTTTGTCATTTGATATGAAATCTTAGGGTACATAATGTTAGGAAAGTTATTTAGACCATTTTTGGACCGTTTGAGCTTTTCAAGCTACTATATTTATGATGCATAATCCCTAGTGTTCCCAGTTGAGCCCATTAAGCCATTTTTTTTATTGCCTTACAAATCAACCTTAGCCAAAGAATTGAAACAAACTATTTATCTTATATATTACCCCACATTCAACTCATTGCTATTCTAGTAATATCATTTTGAGTATTGAAAGTGGTTTGAAAAAAAAATGATCTTGTAAAAAAGAGGTGGTGATTTGCACAAAACTTCCAAAAAAATAATTATTATGAAGAAAGATTTGAAAAGAGAACAATACTCATTGTTCATAAAAATAAATAAGCTTAGGTGTGTAGCAATTCAAGGAAAAAAAACAACAAAAGGAGTTTAGTAAAAAAAGTGGTATTTCAAATCAAAAGAAGAAAGGTTCGTGAAGGTGTGATGTTGCGAAAATTCGTGAACGCAAGTGCACGTTATCGATACAAGTAATAAAATGATGAGTAGATTATCGTTCCCACGAAAACTATTGATTTACTAAATACCAAAATTTTGTCAATTCAAATTTTATTTGAACAAACGAAATTGAGTGATAATTAATGTAAATGAATTTAAATTATTCTAAAACATAATGCACAAAATTGAATGAAAATGAACATCAATGATTATAAAAACCTAAGTTATGATTTCATCATAATTAGTTTGAGTTGAATAATCTATCTCATCAATTTCAACTTACTTATCAAGTAATAGTCGAGAATACTTAAATTATCCATTAGCCTCTCACAAAGTCTAATGAAAATACCATCAATTGTTAACTCACTATATTCCTATGTGAATTACAACAATCAATAATTCATTTAGTTCTATGAATCTTCAACAAGACTGCATAAACTATGAAAGTATATTCCTATATTACATGCAATTTATGGTTCTCTACACATAGAACTAGACACATATATTACCTCCCGTGTCAATATGATTAGCAAATCATTCAATTAGTGGCCAAATAATTAAAAGCATTAAGAACAATGTAGAAAACTCAACTTGAAGATAAATTGATAATTGAATTGATAAAAATATTCAACATATCCTACTTAGATTACATCACAACCTTAGAAAAGAAAATTAGTTCATGGTGAAAATGAGAAATATCTTAACAATATTCATAGACATATTCAAATGAAGAGATGAACATAAAATCAAACTTCAAAGAGGACGAGCTTTTCTTTCCTTGTAGATATCTTTCTTCAAGGTTGGAAGAATTCTCCATCTTCCCCAAAATTCTTTCTTCTTGTCTTGTTCTTGCTTTCTTATAATCTTCTATCTCTCACTTTTTGTCTCTAATCTCCCTTCCCCCTTCATTTGGAGGCTTTTAGGATCTTAAATATTTAATTTGGATGCTCTAAAGAGGGCAAAATACCTATTTTACCCTCATAGACCTGTCTGGCAGCGCTTAAGCACTGCCTTCACTAGACAGAGTCCATTTTCCAGTAGCTGCAGCGCCTAGGCACAGTAGGTACTGTTCACCGGACGAATTAATTTTTTTTTTTTAAATTGAGAAAAAATATAGATTTTCATGCATCCAATGACATTCTTCCTTTATCTTCAACTCTACAAAATAATAATAAAAATCTCAAAAACTAATTAAAAAGTTAAACAAATGACGCTCAATTAATAGGTATAATTTCCACTCACCATGTGACATGAAGATGTAGTGGTGCTCATCAACAAAATTCTTGAATAGTGGGTGCTATGAGTAATTTGAGCCACTATATTGTCTTTTATCCTACCATTACCCTAAGCACACATTACAAGCTTTTTAAGTCCTAATGATCCTTGTTGTGTTAGTCTATATTAGTGGAAAGTGACATGAAAAGCAAGCTTATGGAATTCTAAAACACATAACAAAGAGATCAATATTTTTTTTTGTGAGTTTGAATAAACTAATTTGAGTAGCAAAAAGTTAAGTGTAAGAAGCTACACACACACACTCAAAAAATTTAAAGATGGGTGAATTTGGCAATTGAGTTGAAATCATGCATTTTGATGATATTTTGAGATTTCCTTAAGTTTTAAACTCACAACGTTTTTCGAAGCTCATTTGGTTAGTAGGTTGTGATCATTACTTGTTATTTTACTTGTTTTATTTCTTTCTTTTGTTCGAAAACTAGCAAAATATTAAGTTTGTGGGTATTTGATGAGTGAATTTTATACCTATCAATTGAGTACCATTTGCTTAAATTTTAGAATGTTTATATTACTTTATATACATTTAGTTTGAAATTTTGGAGGTAATGACAAAATGAGAAGAAAATGGAAAAAAACATAAAATTTGGTTAAAATTTAGTATAATCTGCTTTATAATGCTAGTAAAAGTAGTGTTTGTATTTCAATCATAATACTTTACTCAAATATTATTTTAACTTGATTCTTACTCCATTAGAAACCAAGTTATAGTTCTAGAATTTCTATGTTTACAATAAAATCCAGTTCTTTTGATTTCAATAAGAAAAATTAGGTTAAATAGTCTATAGTTGATTAAAACTTTCTAGTTTGATATATTTTGGTATTATAGGCATAACTCTTTCCACATATTTCGTATTAAATTGACTTAAGTGTGTGTGGAAATCTAGGACATAGGTTTATAATTAATATGAAGACACCAAAAGTCAGTAGTGCCTAGGCGTTGTGAATTAGCACCTAGGTGCTACCTGGCGGATAAGTAAGAACAAAATTATTATTTTTTCCTCTTTAGGGCATCTCCCATCTGATTTTTAAGATGCCAAGAGCCTCCAATTTAGATTTGAGAGATGGAGAGAGAGAGAGAGAGAGAGAAGAGAAAACAAACTAAGAAAGAAAAAGAGGATGATAGAATTCTTCCAAGATTTGAGAAGACTCTACAATGAAAGAAATATAGTGGGTTAACAATTGATCATATTTTTATTAGAGCTTGGGAAAGACTAGTGAATAATTTAGGGAACCTCACCTATCATTTGAAAATAAATTGAGATTAATGAGATAAAATAATCAATTCGAATTAATTATGGTGAAATCATAACCCTAAACTTTTTAGTTATTGAAATTCATCTTTAATTATTTTTTATTATTAGTTTAGTTTAATTGAATTTAGTTCATAATCATCATGTATTTTTGCATTTATTCAAATAAAATTAGAGTTAATATAATTTTAGTACTTAATAATTCAACAGTTCTTATGGAACGATAATCTACTCATCATTTTATTACTTGTATACGATAACGTGCACTTGCAATCACTCAATTCTACAACATAGCCCGTTATCATGATAAATGTCTTATTAATTATCAATAATAATAATTTATGAACAAAGTGTCACTAGTGACACACTATTAAATTTATAAAAAATAATACTATAATAAAATAACAATTCTTAACATTTAATATAATTAATTGGTGACAAATTCAACTAGTTTCCTTATTGAACTAGTTATCCAAGCACATGTGCAGGCTTAAATAAAATTTTATTTCTTTTTGTTAAGATCTATTGGCCCAAAATCCACAACCACCACATTATCCATACACGTAGGTTATCCCCAACAAAATTATTTTCTAAACAAAAAATTAATATTTTGTATTCCATGTGTTTAGGTCATTCCTTGTTTCTTAGTTCACAATTACTTGTAAATGTATATAAATAGATATGAAAACAAGAAGTTGATCAGAACTTCTGACATGCATGACAACCAAAGATTAGTTAATTAATGTGCTGCTGGTAGTGTCGACTAATTAATTGATTGTTCACTAATTTTATTTATTTATATTTATTTATACTATTATACAAGTGTGAATGTTTATTCTAATTTTTTATACGATTAAAATAATTTTTTAATATTATTATTTTTAATGATAGTTATGTAATTTAATAATTATGTAATTTTGGAACTAATAATGCTTATTTTTTAATTGATTAATGAAGTTATAAGATAATTACAATAAGAGAATACCAAAAATTCAAGTTAAACTCTACTTTCATTTGTTTGATAATTTGAATCTAATTTTTTTGTTCAACTTTCATAAATGACGAATTTTCAATTTCAGTTTTGATAAAAGTGTGCATGTAATCAAATACCTTTTAAATTAGTAATTTTAATGTTAGTTATGTAATTTAATAAATATGTAATATTAGAATAAATAATGCTTATTTTTTAATTGGTTAATGAAGTTATAAATAATTACAATAAGATAACACTAAGAGTTCAAGTCAAACTTTATTTTCATTTGTTTGATATTCTGAAAACATGTGTGAAAATTATATTTATAAGTAATTTACCTTTTGTTTTCTCTTTTGTTCATTTATGTATTCATATTTTGATTCAATTATTTTGCTAAATGAATTTTAAAAAATAAATAGTTCAAATTTAAATAACAAAATCTAATTGTGTTTTGTATTTATTACTTTTAGTTTGGTAAGTTAAAATTAAGGGAAAAAAAGTATAAAATTAATTCATAAATATAAACTGATATAAAAATTAATTACAAAATTAGTAAAATTATAATTTGATATTGGGTATGGTTAGATAAATCGAAATAAAATACCAAAATTAAACGGAATACTTATTTTTTATGAAAATAAAAATCAAATACCAAATCTAATTTTTTGTTTGACTTTGAATAAATACCGAATTTTCAGTTTTGATTTAATTCCATTGATTTATAGAATTGTTGTTACCTCTATAAAAATTTCATATTGAATTAGAATTGAAAATATATGACATACTAAGTTAAAATTAAGAAAAAAGTATAAGATTAATTAATAAGTATAAAATAAGATATAACAATTATTTATAAAATTTGTAAAAAATAAAATTCAACATTTTGTACGATTTGATGAATCAAAATCAAATCAAATGCCACCATTTTTTTATGAAAATACACCTCATAATATCCAATCTAATTAGATTCATTAAAATCAATGTGAAAATAATATTTATTTGTTTTTATATCAATTGAAAGGTACATTCCACTATCATATTTATAATTTGGTTATTCCATTTTCTGAAAAAAAGAATATAACAGAATCTAAAGTGCATTCATAACTAAAATTCAATCTTTTTCGAACTATGAGACTATATGAAAATAGTTAATTAATTGATGGAGTATTTGACTTATATAATATTTTTTTTATCAAACCATCACATCTGAATCTTATATCATGATTACCAACTATAAGATCATATTTCAAAAGCAATATTATCCCTTCTATTTAACATATCTTATGCACAAAATTCAAAATCTATTTAAATTATTTGACTTATCTTTTGTCGTCGCAATCATATTAGCTCAGTTGCAATTGTATCTGATATTTGACTTAGTAATTTTTTTTAACTTTTGGAAAATCACTTCTATAGTTAGTTCATGAAAAAACAGATCTTTTAGGTTAAACATTTAATCTAATAAATTTTATTTATACTTTTTTATTCTCAGTTTGAACATTATAGTTTATATTGACTTTCTCTTTTTATTTTTCTTCAAACATTATTTTTATCTTCAAATACGAAAACGTGTTTTCCCCCATAATATCAAATTACTTATTACAATATTTAGATAACCTTAAACCCTATACTGTCACTAATTATAATACAATAATCAGCCCCTTTTAACTCATTTTTGATCTCTTTTTAGATTGAATTGACTTTTGATATCTTCTAAGGAATTGTAACTCTATATCGTATCTTTCCATAGCGACTTGAATCAACTCGATATAAAATCTACGGAAAGAGTTATGACCACAATACCAAGATGTGTCATACTAGAAAGTTTGAATCAAGTGCAGACTATTTAACCCATTTTTTCTCATTAAAGTAGAATAAACTGTATTTTATGGTAAACATTGAACTTATGGATCTATCTCTTTACTTTCCAATAGTTTAAAAATCAAGTCAAAATAATATCGAAGCAAAAAGTTAGCGACATGTTGTGTGTTTTGTTGCTAAATATAACACTTTGCAATAAATACTTAGAACTCATCGTTAACTATAGATTGATTGTAGCAACGAAAAATATATTGTGTCGCTAACATGTCGATTGATCTAATATTTGTGATGAAATTGTAAAAAAATCATAGCAAAGATAACAAAACAACTATTTCGTTACTATTTATCAATAATAACAATTTATAAACAAATTGCCACTAATGACAATTCCAACAAGTATTAGTTGTGAAAATCATTATTATGGCAAATTTTTATTTTCTTTTGTTAAGATCTAATTTAGCAAATAAATCCAACTCAACTGGTCCACTGGCCCAAATTCCAAAACCAATATGTTGCAGCAATTTTGGATGTAATTTTATAATTTTAATGTAAAATCTAACTATATAATATGATGAAAAGCGGATCAAATAACTAGTTATCGAAGACAATTAACTGACCGCTATTTTTTGAATAAAAAACGTTAAAAATAGTTACTAAAAATTAAAGCTATGTTTCGTTGATAAATAATAATGTTCTACTTGTAAACATTTTTTGTTCTCACAAAGTTTAAATAATTGAAAAAAGAAATGACATCTTTCCTTACAGCATGATTGAGACAATAAGATTGAGAATTGCAACTTGGATCCATCATTAACATTAATGAGTGAATATAGAAATTTTAACGAGTTTTGTAAAGCTATAAATTAATAGCAAATTAAGTAATACATTAACAGCAAATCATAGCAATAAGTGAATGATTGCGAAACATCTTGTTTCTGATCACAGGATGCAACTAATGCTTATTTGTCAATAGCTTAATACATTATTTTGCTATTGTCTTATTGATCACTATCTTATTATTTCTTCACATAAAAGCACTTAATTGTGATGTGCAGTTGAGCTCAGCAAGAGCAGGCTGAATCAGACTTTGCTCGACGACATAGTAAGCCTCTTGTGTAAAGTGCTGTCCATCCCAGTAGATGTATTGACTTGGGTTAGCGCAAACCGGCACTCCCGAGCTTCCACAAAACCTTTTGCTGTCGTAGTTATATTTCCCTCCAATTCCACAACAAGCTTTCAATGCGTTGTTCCCTTCAGGGCCTATTACAATTTACAAGCACAATACTTAATATAATTCCTTGCACATCTCTAAGTGTTTACGAACAAAAATAAAAGAAGAAGGAAATACTTGCCTAGAACAGCCTGGGCAATAACTGAGTGCACACCATCGTACATGTCGCCATAATATATGCCGATATTGGGGAATTCACTAATGAGATCTTTGATAGCTAGTTGGAGGATGTCGTTTTTCAACATAATAAGGTCGTTCACACTTTTCAAACACCCTAGATCATCGTAGGCTGAGGAATCATTGCTAGGTAATGCAGTTAGAATATAGGGGTAGCATCCAAGTGGAACATTTCCTGGAATTATAACTCGAGTGGCACCCATTGTGATCAACTCCTGTGTTTAATTATATTTATTGTTGAACTAAAGATTCAGAAACTAGAAATTTAAACAAAATCAAGCAAAATATAGAAATCACATAGACTTTTATGGTTCACCATTAAGAGTTTAAGCCCATGGGTAGCGGCGAAGTACTAAGAGAATTTATAAATTTAAATATAAATTCGTAACAAAATTGGGTTTAAGGTAATTACTCTTGCAGCATTGATAATAGCACTTATTATAGATGGCAAGTAAGTTAATACTTCTTCAATGGACTTGCCCTGGGTCAATGAATAACCGATGTCATTGCCTTCAATGTCGCCGAACAAGACAAGAGAGATTCCAAGCCTACTGGCACACTCTGACATAAATAAAATTGAATTAAATAATAAGTAATCTTTGAAGATCATTTATCATTTATATACAAAAAGGTGGAAAGCTTATGCTTGTAAAATTTATTATAATATACCTGTTGGTGTTGAGCAAATTGATTCGAGGTATGTTTTAAACCAATTTATTTGACCGCTAAGGGAAATAGTATAAGACGGAATTTTAATGCCCTTAGATTCAAAAAATGCACGGTCAAGTACTGGGCTTTCTGCCACTGAAAAGATGACTCCATCATAGCTGGTAGAACCATTCAATGACAAATAAGGTACAATATTCGGCAGGCCGAAATCAGCAGCTGCAAGTCATGAATCATAAGTACGTATTTCATCAAAAAATTGTATATTGTAAATGCATGCATTGTTGTGGTAAAAGCACTGCGTTCTTATACCTGAAAAGTCGATGTCGATAAGACCATCAGACCAACGACCCGTAGGGTAACCAGGAAAGGTTATACCATAAGGCAAACTTGCGGCAGGAAGAGAAGGCCCCCAAGGGAGTATTTGAATAGAGTTGCCAATGTCTGTGATTCCATCTCCGAAATGGTATAAATACTGAAATGGGCACTTGGTATTTTCGGATGAAGTTACACCGACGAGAATAAACAAAAAAAAGCATTGAATTTTGAATGAGTAGAAACGTGGTTTTATCAACTTTTCTTGGAACTTCATGCTTGTTGATTTCCTTGCTTGCAACTGTGATATTGATCGAGTAAATACCTGATTAAGCAAACACAAGCTGTTAATGATATAGAGGAGAAATGAATCACTTTTGCATTGTATGTATTTCTAATTATATATATATAACAATATAAATTGTGGCAGTATACATATATATATATATATATAAAGAGAGAGAGAGAGAGAGAGAGAGAGAGAGAGAGAGTTGAACACCTAGAATACAAAGGTAAGAAGAATGCAATGGCGGAGTAGGATGCTTCAGGAGCTGGTTTATATAGATATTATGGGGATGGGGCAGTCCAAAAATCAACATTATCTTTTACTACAACTAAACTAAAATAATCCAACCATGTGTTTCGCAATGTGGTTTAATTAAGTAAAGATAGTTTTTTATAGTAAGACATGATTTTCACCTTATTAAGATCATTGTTAGATAGGATCAAACTATATGACTGACTTCCCACACCTTATTAAGAACAGTTTACCTTCTCATCCATTCCTAAATTTGAATTGTAAATAGTTTATATAGTATCCTTGTATTGGCAATTGAGTGGCACACAACAATATTTTTTTTATGAATTTTTCATTTTATTCCAACAAAATAAGAATTTAATTTGAATATTTAATGTTTTTTCATAGGTTTAATTCTAACTGTTTTAAAGGTCATGGGTAAAGTGCAAAACACACCAAAATATTCTTCAAGAAAATGGGATGAAGGGGTGTTTGGTCATATTTTTATAAGATTAGGAGGCTATCTGCATATTTTAAAAGATTGAGATAAAAATACGATCGATCTTATTGATCACAGATGTGTCTATATTTTACGCATCATTTTATTAAAAGGCCGTCTTTTTACTAAAAGGACATGTATCTTCACTAATAATAACTTTTAGTTAGATTTAAAATTAGGAAACATGATTTCAGTGCGGATATTGGCATTTTGTAGGGCCGATATTGGCAAATTATTTTTAACATTGAGATTTTCTTTATGAACTATCTTGGCACTATGTGCTAGTAGCTTAAGTAGAATCTTTACTTTACTTTGTTAAGATTTATTTTAGCACAATAAATTAAAACCAAGTGATTTATTTTCCCAAAGTCCAAAATCGCCAACATAATAATATTAAATTTTTGAATAGTGGTAGTAGTAATAATAATATATCTTAATTGTTATTATGCTTATTATTACGACTACTATTATTATTAATATAATTACAATATTATGATTATTATGCTGCTATTTTGAACTCATTCACAACAAATTCTTCTACAGTGGTGGTATCATTTGCTAAAACCAGTTCACAGAAAATAAAAAAGTAATTCGCCACAGCCCAAAAAAAGTTTGTTTTTGTTTGCTCTACAAGATTCACTTGAAAAGATTTCGTGGATTACAATATTTTAACCAATTTCGCAATTAGAAAATAATTCACAAAAACCATATATGATTAACATTATGTCATTATGTTAGGAGTTAAAGAAATTATATGAGGTGGTATTCCCTCTCCATTGGTATAAACCCTTTTGGATAAAGTTTAAAAATAAAAACATAAAAATTTAGATTTAAAATGGACAATATCATATCAATGTCAAAATATGTGATGTCCTGTTGGTTTCCGATGAGTGGAAATTATACCCATTATTTGAATACCGTTTGCTTAACTTTTTAATTAGTTTTTCAGATTTTTATGATTTTTATTATTATTTTTAACGTTTATTTTGCAGAGTTGAAGATAAAGGAAGAATGTCATTGGATATACAAAAATCTACATTTTTCACAAAAATAAAAAAAATATTTTGTCTGGCGAACAGGAGCTACAGCTATTGGAAAATGGACTTTGTCCAGTGAAGGCAGCGCTCAATCAGCACCTAGGCGCTGCCAGGCGGGTTTGTGAGTGTAAAATTAACATTTTGCTCTCTTTAGGGTATCTTAATCAGATTTTTAAAATTTCAAGAGCCTCTAAATGAAGGGAGGAGAGATTGGAGACAAAGATAGAGATAGATGATTGTGGAAAAACAAGAACAAGACAAGAAGAAAGAATTTTGGGGAAGAGGGGAGAATTCTTCCAAGTTTGAAGAAAGTTATCTACAAAGAAAGAAAAACTTATCATCTTTAAGTTTGATTTGCATTTTCATCTTTTCATTTGAATATGTGTATGAATATTGTTAAGATATTTCTCATTTTCACCATGAACTAATTTTCATTTCTAGGGTTGTGATGTAATCTAATTAGGATGTGTTGAATATTTTTATCAATTCCATTCTTGATTTATCTATCAAGTTAAGTTTTCTACATTGTTTTTAATGCTTTAAATTATTTGGCCACTAATTGAATGATTTGCTAATCATATTGAACCGGAAGGTGATATGTGTCTAGTTCTAGGTGTAGAGAACCATAAATTGCATGTGAGATAGGAATATATTTTCATGGTTTGTGTAGTCTTGTTGGAGATCCATATAACTAAATAAATTATTGATTGTTGTAATTCATATACGAATATAGTGAATTAGCGATTGATGATATTTTCATTAGACCTTGGGAGAGACTAATGGATAATTTAGGGATTTTCGACTCTCACTTGAAAAATAAGTTGAAATTGATGAGATAGATTATTCAACTCAAACTAATTATAATGAAATCATAACCCTAGGTCTTTATAATCATTGATATTCATTTTTATTCGATTTTGCGCATCATTTTTAAGAGTAATTTAAATTCATTTGCATTAATTGCCACTCGCTTTCGTTTGTTCAAATAAAATTAGAATTGACAAAATTTTGATATTTAGTAATTTAATAGTTTTCGTGAGAACGATAATTTACTCATCATTTTATTACTTATAACGATAACGTGCACTTGCGTTCACGAATTTTCATAACAGTTTCAACACATTATTTATTACACAACCAAACTAAAAGAATGAAACCAAAATATTTGTTCAAACTCGCTCATGTGCTTGGTAAATTATTCTGCTTTGGTTTTATACATATATAAGAACAAATATGGATTATATAACTTAGAGACTTGGTGAAACTGTTGGGATTGGAACAACCATGTGTTACTGTTTACTTGTAATTTGTTGGGGAAGGGTTTAAATGTGTTGTGCCCAAAATGGGTTGTGTTCAGCGCAAAATTACCCACATAATAATAATAAATTTTTTAATAGTAGTAATAATAATATATTATAATTACTATTATTACTATTATTATTATTATTCTTACTACTACTACTACTACTATTATTATTATTATTATTACAACTACTACTGCTGCGATATTATGATATTATGCTGCTATTTTGAACTCATTCACAACAAACTCTTGTACAATGGTGGTACTATTTGCTAAAACCAGTTCACAGAAAATAAAAAAGTGATTCACCACAGCCCAAAAAAAGTTTGTTTTTGTTTGTTCTACAAGATTCACTTGAAAAGATTTCATGGATTACAATATTTTAACCAATTTCGCAATTAAAAAATGATTCACAAAAACTATATATTATTAACATTATGTCATTATGTTAGGAGTCAAAGAAATTATATAAGGTGGTATTCCCCCTCCTTTAGTAGTTTAAAAATTGTTGTATTCCTTTCAAATTACATTGTTCTTATAGTTCAATTTTTTAATTAAATTTCTCATGTCTTTTCTCTTCTTCTAGTAAAACCAAAAAAAAAAACTATTTCTTGGGCAATATTTAAATGAGGATATTTTTGGTGCCAAATAAAGATGGTGAGGCCCAGACGAACGATGGGGTCTCTGGTTGTATTCTATTGGACAAATT
Source organism: Paulownia fortunei (assembly GCA_019321725.1). Taxonomy (NCBI): domain Eukaryota; kingdom Viridiplantae; phylum Streptophyta; class Magnoliopsida; order Lamiales; family Paulowniaceae; genus Paulownia; species Paulownia fortunei. Next base: position 17,893 of record JAGSPU010000491.1, on the reverse strand, counting down.
GTGTGCAACAGTATTTAATAAATAGGCCCACTTCCCACATGACAAAAAAGAAATTGGCCTGGATAGAGCAAGCTCTCGAGGTAGGTTGTACTCTAATGTTTTAGGGAAGGCGTGTGGTCCGGCACGGTAAAGGTGAGTAGTCTACTAAATGAGGCAAGATTTTCCAGGTGAAGATTGTCGTTTAAAGGAGATATATTCAAGCATTTTATATCAATTTTATGTGGTTTTTGTTAATTGTGTAGGTCTCATGGAAATGAGAAGAAAATTTGGAAAAGAAAAGAAAATTCATAAAAAAGATTTGGAAGTCATGTCATGACTTAAAAAATTGGAATCACGCACCTAGATTTGATAATAATCTAGTTTATTTGGTGCCACAATACCAAAATTTTCAAGCCCCGATGTCGAAAATGATCAAATTTACAAAGGAGGGTATTCCACTTGGAGTCGTGACGCTATTTTGAAAGAAGAAGTCTAGATTGTTTGGCATTGCGGTGCTAAAACGTTGTGCCATGGGCACCAATTTGCAGAGCTTTGTACAGATAGTTTGGGGCCGCTGTCCTTATTCGCGAAAAATTTAAAACATTATTTTTAAGTCATTTTTTGAGACTTGTTTTTGGAGGACCATAATAGGCAACTTCCAAGACAAATTTGAGGACATCTTTTGGCCAAAAAATATATTGCGAATTTTATAAACGCAAGTGCACATTGTCGTTAACAAGTAATAAAGTGATGAAGAAAGTATTGTTCTCTCGAGAATTATTGAATTATTACGTACCAAAATTATATTAACTCTAATTTTATTTGACTAAACGCAAGAATGTGATGATGACTACAAACTAAATTTCACTAAACTAAACTGAAAATAAAAAGTAATTAAAGATGAAATTCAATAACTAAAAAGTTTAGGGTTATGATTTCACCATAATTAATCCAAATTGAATAATTTATCTCATCAATCTCAATTTAATTCCCAAGTGATAGTCGAGAATACCTAAATTATCCACTATCCTCTCCCAAGATCTAATGAAAATATCATCAATTGTTAACCCACTATATTCCTATGTGAATTACAATAATCAACAATTCATTAAGTTTTATGGATCTCCAACAAGACTACACAAACTATGTAAGTATATTCCTATCTCACACGCAATTTATGATTTTTTACACATAGAACTAGACACATATATCACCTTTCAGGTCAATATGATTAGCAAATCATTCAATTAGTGGCCAAGTAATTGAAAATATTAAAACAATATAGAAAATTCAACTTGAAAAATAAATCAAAAATTGAACTGATACAAATATTCAAAACATCCCTAAAAAAATAAATTAGTTCATGGTGGTAAAAATGAATAACAACATAACAATATTCATGAACATGATTAAAGAGAGAAATAAAAAAGATAAAAATAAAACTTAGAAAATGATGAGTTTCTTCCCTTATGATGCCTTCTTCCTTAATCTTGGAAGAAATCCCCCATTCTCCTTGTCTTCTTCTGCTCTTTTCTTAGCTTGTTCTCTCTTCTCTCCCTATCTTTATCTGGTTTTTTCTTTTGAAAGCTTTTGGAATCCTTAAAATTGGATGTGAGATGCCCTAAAAAGGGCAAAAATTCCATTTTGACCCTACTTTTCCACTTTGCAGCGCCTAGGTGCCATGCTCTCTATTTTAAGTGCATAAGCTCCCTGTTTTGGCACCTAGGCCCCATTCTCTCTATTTTGTTTGGCACCTAGGCACCCTGTTTTGGTGCTTAGGCGCTCTTGTTGTAGTTTTCCTCTTTCCCTAATAGTTTTTAGCCCCGTTTAACTTATTTTTATTCTCTTTCTAGGATGAATTGATTTTTGTTATCTTCTAAGGAATTATAGCTCTATGTCGTATCTTTTCATAGCCACTTGAATCAATTCGATATAAAATTTGCGAAAAGAGTTATGGCCATAATACCAAGGTATGCCATACTAGAAAGTTTGAATCAAATGCAGACTATTTAATCTAATTTTTCTCATTGAAATAGAATGAAGTGGATTTTATGGTAAACATAGAACTTATAGATCTATCTCTTAGCTTTCAATGTTCAATAATACAGTAAAAATAATATCGAAGCAAAAAGTTATGATGGAAATACGAATACTGCCCTCAATATCACCATAAAGTGGATTCTTTAAAATTTTAACCAAGTTTTATTTTTTTCCATTTTCTTCTCTTTTTACCATTAGCTACAAAGTTATAGCTAAATTTTAATCAAAAGGTATACAAATTATTGGTATAAAACCAACTCAACAAAACACAAGGAAAGGCAAGAGGTAAAGAGAGGGCTTTAAGATTCAAGATTCAAGATTCATGATTCAAGTTTAGGTTTTTTTTTCAAGATTTAAGAGTTCTTCTTTTCTTTTTGTCAAGAATTCGAATTTGTCTATGAATTTGATACAGACGGATTAGGGGCTAATTTTTTAATATAAAGTTTTGATATAACCTAATTAAGATGATTTGAATTTCTCTTGCAGTTCATTTAGATGTTTATTTGATCTAGTTGAGTTTCTACATGTAATACCCAAACCTCGTGCTACTCACCTGGCCAATATAGTTCATGCATTTCATGCTACGTATGTGTCATTGTATTTTTAATTGATATTTCATAATGCATTGTATGTTATATGATATTTTTAATAATTAAACTTTTAAAGTTGTCACCCGATATTAGTTTTCAAATTTTTTAATCCAATTAGTTGAGTTGGTACTAAGATACGATGATTTAGGTGTCAACTATCAGATACCATAAGGATACACGTGAGTGAAAGGTGCTATCATTATGTTTATCAGTGTGGGATAAAATATACGAATAATAAATAAAAATATTATATATTAATTATATATATATAAGAAAAAATAATAATAATAATATATATACCTAGGGGTAGATGTACGATTACACTCATGGCAGCAGAGAAAAAAAAGAAGAAAAAAAGAAAGAAGAAAGAAAGAAAAAAAAAAAGAAAAAAAAAGAGAGGGTGATCTAATAAATTTCAACGGTAGGAATTTGAGAAAATTTTGGGTAAGTCCCTTCTCATTTTTGTATGGATAAAAATATATATTTATATAAATTATTTCTAATTTGAAAGAAAGTTTTTTTTATTTATTTGAATTTGTGAGACAATAATTAATATACACCTTTAATTCAAAATTAGTTACAAAGATTTATTTTTTGTTATCTTGTATTAATCGGATGAAAGAACTAATTTAATTGAGGGATTGATTGCGGGGATTATAACACATCAGTTAGATAATATTAGAATAAATTCAAGACGAGAAATTAAGGTATTTAAAATGTTCTAATTGGGGTGAAGTATAAATTTTAAGGTTTGATTTTTACTTAATTAAATTTAAGATTTAAGATCCCTTATGAGATTTGATATAGAAACCTATTGATTAAGAATGAAATTAATACACTATACTTTTACAGGTTGCCTTATATCTAAGGTTAGGGAGGAAAATCTTATTAACTTTCAGTAGGACATCAAAGGTGAAAGGTTAAGTGAAAATCTATTCATCAGCATTTACATGTCTATGCATAACACGTGCTCACAATGGAAGTTTTTTGCACGCATGACATTATTTTTAGAAAGAAAATATTTTGTTTGGCCACTGCTAATGTAATGAGGCCTGTGTGGCTTATTTATATGATATTTTGGGTCGCCGCGAGTATTACTTCTCGGAGGATTATAGAGGTTGATAGGAGTGTGCCTCTGGTGGTCACGAGAGTGTGGACCACTTGACTATGCCCTTATTGACGCCGCTGGTAGGAAAACTTCTGGAGAGTTACAGGGGAAGACAGGGGGTAGACCTCTGGTGATCCTTGGAGATAGCCCCTGGACTGTGTCGATTTTTTTATGGCCATGTGATTATTTATATTATTGAGAGCTTTATCCAATACATAGTAGGTAGGTCAAGGCCCAGACTTGGAAAATAATTTTGAATGGACTATTTTTATGCATGAGTTTGCATTCTTGTCATGACCTCATAGAAATGCATTGCATATGTGTTAGATTATCCCTTCATCATGCATGATTTTTACTTACTCGGCATAAACTCACGTAGTTCACGCATTGTAGGTGAGTTTTGTGATACTTGAAAATATGGACTTACTGGGCAAACGACTGGAGTTTCTACAGGTTCTGAGTACCAGTGTACATGGATGACGACTTATTGAGCTGGATGTTAGCTTATTTGATTTTGGAGTCTATTGTATTAGGTTTTGACACTTGTACTGTATGTTACTTTTAAAACTAGTATGTACATGGGTATGTAAATATTGTGGTTGTTATGAATTCTCTGCAGGTGTATATATTAGTTTGTGAGTAGAAAAATAGTTTATTATTTAAATATGTTATAGGGAGAAAAAAAAAATTATGCATGCACACATGTTCTATTATGTTAAATATACTATATATATTTGTGTAGCAATGGGGGTATTACATTACATGGTCTTAATACTTTCAATTATTTGGTCACTAATTGAATGATTTGTTAATTATATTGACCCGAGCAATGATAATTGTGTCTAGTTTTATGTATAGAAAACCAGTCAATTACAACTGTTAATCATTAGTTTAGTATTATTTTTTTTACATTAATAACCACTCCATTACGATTATTCAAATAAATTATAGCTAACTCATTTAGATATTTAATAATTTAACAGTTTTTGTGGAAACGATACTTTATTAAGCAACTTTATTACTTGTATACGATAGTGTGCATTCATAATTTTTTACAATAAAATTCTAAAACAAAACAATAAAAATTTAAATTTAAAATGAACAATGTCATATCAATACGAATGATGTCTATCGATTCCAACACATTATTTATTGTACAACTAAACTAACAAGAATCGAGCCAACATATTTTTTCGAACTCGCTCATGTGCTTGTTACATTATTCTGCTTTGGTTTTATGCATATATAAGGACAAATATGGATTATATATATTAGAGACTTGGTAAGACTGTTGGGATTTGAACAACCATGTATTACTATGGTTTAGTTTACTTGTAATGTGTTGTGCCCAAAATGGGTTGGGTTCAGTGCAAAAAGAAATAAATATATTATAAATTTATTTTTTTAGTCAAAGAAATTGATTAAAAAAATAGTAGGAATGCCGTACCTACTACTTGCATCTACTTAAATTACATTTTACCATAGATGTATTTATTAATTTATACACCTAATATGATAGCACTTCGACTGCTAAGGGTATTCTGGGCAAGTTATTCTGGATAGTAAATGAGACCTCTCGAATTATTTTTATTAATATTAAATAGAAATATAAATTTTATTTCGCTAATTTAAATTTTATAGGCAAGTCTCAAATTCAATATCATAGAATTTAGATAGAGTTCAACATATGTACGTAGTTCATTTTAAATTCAAATAATAAATTTATGTAAGGATCGACTTTTAATATCATAGAGTTTAGATTCAATTTGTTTAGAGAAAGAAATTAACTAAAAAGACACACACACTGTTCGCCACCCACCCATAAGACTTGCATTATGATTTTTAATTTATTTTATGTCTCATGTTTTGCACACTTGAAATAGAAAGAAAAAACTGGCCATAGCCATAAAAAACAGTAATTGTCTTGCATTGATTTTGCACACGTATATGCATAAATATGGAGACTTGATAAGACTCGAACAACGTAACCATGTCCTACACACTGTGGTTTATTATTATTATTATTATTATTATTATTATTATTATTATTATTATTATTTTCTTGTGAAGTGTTTAGACAAATAAAGATAAGTATTGTTTCACGACTGGATATTTATAAATAAATAAATAAGCTATGTAGCTCATACAAGAATAATAAACTAACAATTATTTTAAGCTATGTCTCAATTATGTTATTTAAGTTACCATGTTCCTTCTAGCTATTACCAAGTCCCACTGACGTTTGAGAAACAATTTGTACATTTGTAACTGCTCCGTATTTTTTAATGTACATAAAAGAAAGATGGGAAATAGATTATTGGGGTTATCAGCGGTTATAACGGTTTAAAAATTGCTGTATTGCTGTAATTATTGAGTCAAACTTTTAACAATAATATAATAGTATTATATATTAAAATAGTTAATTTAAATCGTCTATATAATTTGATCTTTCATCTCAAGTATCATTCCATAAATACTCACCAGCTGTATAAAATATTTTCTCAAATTAACATTTAGCATTAATTGTATCTATTTATCGTGTATAAATAGAGTGAAATACATGATAAAATATCTAATTGAAATAAAAAAAAAAACATAGAGTAAAACTTTTGTATTACTTAAGAATAACATTCTTGTAAAATTTAAAGAGGCACCAAGAATTGTAATTTTTTTTATTCACTTGTATTACTTTTGTATTACAAAACCAGTGCATTTTTGTTTGCTCTACAAGATTCACTTGAAAATATTTCATGGTTTACAATATTTTAACCAATTTCGCAATTAGAAAATAATTCACAAAAACCATATATTATTAACATTATGTCATTATGTTAGGAGTCAAACAAATTATATAAGGTGGTATTCCCACTCCTTTAGTAGGTTAAAAATTGTTGTGTTCCTTTCAAATTACATTGTTCTTATACCCTAAACTGTAATTTTTTAATTAAATTTCTCATGTCTTTTCTCTTCATCTAGTAAAACCAAAAAAAAAAAAAACAAGCTATTTCTTGAGCAGTATTTAAGTGTTTTCTTACTATGAAAAAAATCATTTTCTTTAGTCGAGATAGCACTATATCTTAATTGAACTTGAAGTCTTTTTCTACTATTTAAGCACTACATAAATCTTTCACTAGATTATAAAAAATAGCCTTCCATCATTTAATATGTATAACATTGCTATAACTAAATTTTGATGGCTATTATTTTTGAAGGTTAAACTCTAAACATATAATATTATTTTGAATTCTCATTTCCCTCTAAATCTTTACATCAAATTTAAATAAGAATGCCATTACAGGGGCCAATTTATAATAAATTAAGTTGCAGACAAGTTAAATAATAAAAGATATGTGAAATTTTGCCATCTAGTATCTTATATGTAAAAGAATTTGACATTAGGCAAGACATACTCGGAAAAGCTTGTGTTAAAGATTAACAAGTAGTATAGAGTCATGTCACAGGCTTAACAATGTGGATGATAATTTTTGGTGCCAATTGAAGATGGAGAGGCCTAGATGACCGATGGGGTGTGTGGTTGTATTCTATTGCACGGGTTGTGTGCTACAGTGCTTAATAAATGGGTTTGCTTCCCACACGGCGAAATTTTTTTTGATCTAGATAAAGTAAGTTCTTGAGGTAGGTTGTAAAATTTAAAAAGCCACCAGGAATTGTAATTATTTTTATTCACTTGTATTACTTTAGTATTACAAAACAACTAGGTATTTTTGTTTGCTCTACAAGATTCACTTGAAAATATTTCATGGTTTACAATATTTTAACCAATTTCGCAATTAGAAAATAGTTCACAAAAACCATATATATTATTAACATTATACCATTATGTTAGGAGTCAAAGAAATTATATAAGATGGTATTCCCACTCGTTTAGTAGTTTAAAAATTGTTGTGTTCCTTTCAAATTACATTGTTCTTATACCCTTAAGTGTAATTTTTTAATTAAATTTCTCATGTCTTTTCTCTTCATCTAGTAAAACCAAAAAAAAAAAAAAAAAACCATGTGGATGATAATTTTTGGTGCCAAACGAAGATGGTGAGGCTTAGACGAACGATGGGGGGTGTCGTTGTATTTTATTGGACGGGTTGTGTGCTATAGTGCTTAATAAATGGGTCTGCTTCCCATAGGGTAAATTTTTTTTGACCTGGATAAAGCAAGCTCTTGAGGTAGGTTGTACTCTAATGTTTCACGGAAAGCGTCTGGTCCAATGCAGTGAAGGTGAGTAGTCTACTTAATGGAGTAAGATTTTTCTAAGTGAATATTATTGTTTGAGGGAGACTCGGTGGTCCTACATTTGATGAAATGATTGTTAGGAGTACAAACAAAATCCCACATTAGTTGGAAGTGTGTAGAATCATAATTTTATAAGCATGAACAATATCTCCTTTGGTATGAACCTTTTTATAAAAAGTTTAAATACAAAATCATAAAAATTTAAATTTAAAATGGACAATATCATATTAATGTTGAAATATACTATGTGCACCGGTTTCAACACATTATTTATTACACAACTAAACTAAAAGAATGAAACCAAAATATATGTTCGAAACTCTCATGTGCTTGGTACATTATTCTGCTTTGGTTTTATACATATATAAGGACAAATATGGAACAACCATTTGTTACTATGCTTTAGTTTACTTGTAGTTTGTTGGGGAAGGGTTTAAATGTCTTGTGCCCAAAATGGGTTGGGTTCAGTGCAAAATCACCCACATAATAATAATAATTTTTTTAATAGTAGTGGTAATAATAATATATTATAATTACTATTATTATTATTATACGAAAACCAAAATTAGTTAATTAGATGATCTAAAATAGGTTGGTCAAAGATTCAATTTGTTTAGACAAAGAATAAAAGGACATACACACTGTTTGCCACCCACCCATAAGACTTGTATTATGATTATTAATTTATTTTATGTTTTATGTTTTGCACGGCTTTGGATAGAAGTAAATAAAAAAAAAAAAAAACAAAACGGTCATAGCCCATAAAAAACAGTAATTGTCTTGCTTTGGTTTTGTACACGTATAAATATGGAATATATAAATTGGAGACTTGATAAGACTCGAAAAACCATGTGCTACACACTGTGGTTTAGTTAAATAAGACAGTTATTATTATTATTATTATTATTATTATTATTATTATTAACATTATTATTAATTTTTTTTCTTGTGATGTGTTTAGACAAATAAGGGCAAGTATTGTTTCACATGTTTGGATAATTATACATAAATAAATAAACTATGTAGCTCATACAAGAATAATAAACTAACAATTATTTTAAGCTATGTCTCAATTATGCTACTGTAACGGTCTAAATATTGCTGTAATTACTGAAATTTATGGTGGTTGTCATATCAAACTTTTAAGAGTTCAATACAATAATATCATATGTTAAAATAGTTAATTTAAATTATCTGTACAATTTGATTTTTCATCTCATTCACTTTATAAATATATGTCAGTTGTATAAAATATTTTCTAAATTTAGCATAAATTGTATACATTTAGAGTGCATAAATAAAGTGAAATACAAGATAAAATATCTAATTGAAATAAAAAACTTTAGTATTACTTAAGAATAACATGCTTGTAAAATTTAAAGATGCACCAAGAATTGTAATTTTTTGTATTTGTTCCATATATATCAATTGTTTTATTTTTTATTTTTAAATATGTTCATTTTTAGTTAGTTGTCATTGTCGCCTTCATACAACTTGGAAAGAACTTACTCATGTACATAATTCGTCTAATCAAGATTTGAGGACCTTGTTCGTTTCCTTGTCTGAAACTGAATTAAGAATATTCAAAAAGAAGACTATATTGATATTTATACATATATGTGAGAAATGCAACATCCAACCCTATCTCACGAGCGCCTTTCAATGTATAAAAAAGAAAAATCGTATGATTAGTATATTGTTGCTTCACATATCACGCTCGGGGGCAATAATTATACAACTTGTGTACAATGGTCGAAGCAAATGGAAGGGAAGGGACTCCAACAAGACTCAAGAAACTAATTTCATCAACTCATTCCCCCCTATATTAGACTAAAAAAGAATGAGGGAGTAGCGATTGATGCCCAATAACATTCTCAAAAGTACTTTTACCGGTCAAAGAGCTCTTTTGAGCATTGAAGTACAACTTAATAACATCCAAAAGTTTAACCAAACCCAATTTCTTAAAACAAATTTCCAACAATATAATCACTAAATTGTGCAAACTTTTGTTGTGAGTTATCACTGTAAATGTATTACTAATTATTAATAATAATAATTTATAAATAAATTGTCAATAGTGACAATTCCTAACACTATTAAAATTTGAAAATCACTATGACGATTTAAAATTAAAGTATTTTTTTGATAATTTATATGACGATTCTGGATTATAATTATTGAATCGTATTGTATTAAAGTCTAACAAGTAGTATCAGAGTAGGTCATGATAGATTATCAAGAATTATTTATTTCTTCTTTTTTGATTATATTCTGTTTTTATAATTGTAATTGAAAGAAAAATTTTGAGATTAATTTTACGTAAGAGTTATTGATCTAATATTGTTTATGTCCTGACGTTGCAAAAATTTATGAATGCAAGTGCACGTTATCGTATACAAGTAATAAAGTAATGAATAAGTTATCGTTTCTACGAGAACTGTTTAATTATTTATTATCGAAATTATGTAACTCTAATTTTGTTTAAATAAACGAAAGAAAATATTGATGTTTATGATTACTAACAAAATATAACTAGAATAAATAAAAAATCAAAATCAACTAATGATGAAATTCAATAATTGAAAAGCCTAGGGTTATGATGTCACCATAATTATTTCAAATTGAATAATTTATTTTACCAACTTCAATTTATTTTTCAAGTGATAGTCGAGAATCCATAAATTTTCTAGTAGCCTCTCCCAAGGTCTAATGAAAATATTATCAATTGGCAACCCACTATATTCTTATGTGAATTACAACAATCAATAATTTATTAAGTTCTATGGAGTCTCAAACATGACTGCACAAACCATGTAAGTATATTCCTATCTCACATGCAATTTATGATTTTCTACACATAAAACTAGACACATATATCATCTCTCGGGTCAATATGATTATCAAATTATTTGATTAGTGGTCAAGTAATTGAAACCATTAAGAACTATGTAAAAAACTCAACTTGAAGATAAATTGAGAAATGAATTGATATAAATATTCAAAACATCATAATTAGATTACATCACAATCCTAAAAAAATAAATTAATTCATGATGAAAATAAAATACAAATTAACAATATTCATGCACATAACGAAAGAAAGAAATAGGACAATGAAACGAAACTAGAAAGAAGATAAATTTCTTCCTTTGTTGATAATTTCTTCACAAATCATGTAAGAATTCTCCTCTTCTTCTCCTCCCCTTCTTGTTTCTTGGCTTGTTTTCACTCTTCTCCCTCTCAAAATTTGATTTGGAGGATTTTGGAATACTTAAGATTAATGGAAGATGCCCTAAAGAGGGCAAAACGACAATTTTACCCTAAGTTATCCGCCAGGTAGCACCTAGGCACTGCATATTCTGGACTGACATTACTTTTCAATAGCGACAGTGCCTAGCCGGTACTGTTCACAGGTCGATTTTTTTTTTTTTAAAAAAAAATATAAGATGAATGTAGATTTTAGTACATTCAAGTAGCATTCTTTATTCATCTTCAAATCTACAAAATAAATATTAAAAATGATAATAAAACTCACAAAAATCTCAAAAATAAAATAAAAAATTAAGTAAATAGTACTCAATTAATGAGTATAAAATTCACTCATCAGCCGGTCTATTCATAAATAATTAGAATTAAAAAATAATAATTTTCTTTATTCTGAAAAGAGAGCTCCTCAACATTGTCTTATAGTTTGAATTTTTATCTTGAATAATGTCAGGAATGGAAGCCTAAACATTGTCAATATTAACAGTAGGAAGAGAAATAAATTTCTCTTCAAAAACAATGTATTTAACCTTATCTCCTTCCCAAACTCAACTTTATCAAGAGAAACCGCATTTCCCACCTTAAAATAACCTGGTTAAGGATTATAAAATTTGTAATCCCTTGAACAGTTAGAGTACCCAACAAAGTGACAATTTAAAGATCTGGAGTTCAGTTTCTTTTCATTTGACTTTTCAGGCCTTACCTTAGTTGGACAACCCCAAATATATTACATATCCATAGTCCATAAGGAGTTTTAGCTACTCCTTTGATTGGATCCTTGTTAATAATGTAAGTTGCAGTTTTTAGTGCTTCTCTTAAGGTTTTTTAGTAAAGAAGAATAACTAATCATACTTTTTACCATGTCCTTAAGTATTATATTTTGTTTGTTTTGTACCATATGAACTCATATACAATGTTGCATTATACGAGACAATTGTATCCAAATATAAGTTGTCATCAATGGTAAAGAACTAGTACCAATAAGATTTGAATCTTGAAAAAGACTAATTTTGATGACAATCTATATTTTGGATACAATTGTCTCGCATAATGAAACCTTGTACATACAATGGTATCATTTGCTAAAAACAATCCACAGAAAAGTGACAAGTGATTCACCACAGCCCCCAAAAAAGTTTGTATTTGTTTACTCTACAAGGTTCACTTGAAGTAATTTTATAAATTAGAATATTTTAACTAATTTCACAATTAGAACATAAGTCACAAACACCATATACTATTAACATTATTTCCGGAGTGAAAAGAAATTATATAAGGTGGTATTCCTTTAGTACTTCAAAAATTATTGTGCTCCTTTAAAATTACAAAGTTCTTATACATTTAAGTTTAATTTTTTCATTAAACTTCTCATGTCTATTTTTCTAGTAAAAAAAAATCTATTTCTTAAGCAATATTGAAGTGCTTACTAGAGAAAAAAATCATTTTCTTTTGTCAAGATTAAATTATATTTTAATGGAATTTGATGTCTTTTTCAATTATTGAAGCACAACAAAAATATTTCACAATAGATTATAAAAAAAAATTAACTTTCAATAATTTAAAATATATAAATTATGTGGAGGACAATTTTCAGTGCCAAACGAAGATGGATGTAGAGGATAATTTTCAGTGCCAAATGAAGATGGTGAGCCTCAAGCGAATGATGGGATATGTAGTTGTGCTTTATTGGACAAGTTGTGTGCTTTGTTGCTTCATAGATGGATCCGCTTTCGACATCGCGGAAAAAAAGAGTTGACCTGGATAGATTAAGATATTAAGGTGGACGGTACTTTAGTGCCTCACCAAAATGGTATGCTCCAATGCGGTGAAAATGAGTAGTCGACTCAATGGAGCAGGATCTTCCAAAGTGAAGAAGAAGAACCAAATTGTCCTTTGAGTGAAGGATTTTTAGGTGTGCAAACAAAGTCTCATATTGGTTAGAAGTGAGAAAGATCATAGCTTTAAAAATATGGACAATATATCCATTGATATGAGTTATTTCGGATAAAGTTCAAATACAAAATTATAAGAATTTAGATACAAAATAAATAATATTATATCAATAGTGAGATATGTGGTTTTCATAGGTTTCAAACACATGATTTATTTCACAACTAAATTAAAAGATCGAAGCAAAAACATATTTGTTCGAACTAGCTCATGTGCTTCGTACATTGTCTTGCATTGGTTTTATACATATATAAGGACAAATATGGATTACATAAATTAGAGACTTGGTAAGACTCTGAGATTTGAACAACAATGTGCTACAGACTATGTTTTAGTTTACTTGTAATGTGTTAAGAGATATTAAATACCATCTTCTCTCTAACCTAGAAAAGATCCCATCTACTACTACTGATAGTTTTGAATAAACCAACTTGTTTATTTGTGCATAATATTGTAATTAGTGAGCTAATATTTAAGATATTTTGCTCAAAGTCCAAAATCACCCACATATATTTATAATTCAGCTATTTTGAACTCATCCACAACAAAATTGCTACCTCATTGTTTGCTAAACAAGTAGATAGAATCTTGTATTCCGAGTGTTTGGGTCAGTCATTGTTTCTTAATTTACAATTGCATGTAAATAAACTGTTAAAAACGTGTCTACTCACAATTCTATTTAAATGTGTTGTGCCCAAAATGGGTTGGGTTCAGTGCAAACTTTTTTTACAGATTTGTTGTTTTTAGACAAAGAAATTGATTAAAAATATCGTAGGAATGCGGCATGTTATTTAAATAGAATTTTATCATATTAATGAGATGTATTTATTAATTTATACACCTAACGTGGTAGTAATCCGACAGTCAAGGGTATTATGAGCAAGTTCTGGATAGTTACATGAGATGATCGATTCTCGTCTTTGACATGAACATATTGTTTAAGTGTCTGAAAAATCCTAGGGAAAGTCTTATAAAAATATCTTATTAATATTTAATAGAAACATAAATAAATGACTGCCCCAAAAATTCTATTTCGCCAATTGGAATCCTATATGCAAGTTTAGATAGAGTTAGGCATATGTATGTAGTAAATTTAAATAAGGATCAAATTTGTTGAGTGAAATTTAGATAATGATGAAAAAATATATGGAATCTCGTGTTTCGGGTGTTTGGGTCAGTCATTTTTTATTTTATTTTTTTGTGTGATTTGATTTCTGGTGTTATATGTACCCAATTTGGCGCACTGTTATTTTCGTAGTGATCAAGATCAGATTAAAATATTTTTTAACCAATTTGACAATCTGCCAATACACGAAAAACCAAAATTAGTTAATTAATATGCCTACAGATGCTGCTCGTGTCTACTAATTAATCCATTACTCATTATTAATTATTAAATCTGATTGGAGAAGGTAGATAACGAGTAATGCGACTCCAATATATAATTTTTAGTACATTACCGATTATTAATTTCATATCAAACTGGTCCAATTACTGAGTTGTGATTTCTTCAACACAATACTTTATTTGTGGACTATCACCTTTCCTTCTTTCACAGCTGGTGGATGGCTCACTGGCTATCGCCTCGTCTTCCTTATAGATAGATAGATAAAAGGGTCTCACTCTTGCACCAACCACAAATAAGTAGGGGTCCCAGGATTTTCAAATCAGAAAGAAACTTAAACAAAGAATAAATGACATATCTCATAATAAATTTAAAGGGGGTGTTTATTGTTAATAACAGAGGGGGTAGCGATCGTAATTGTAGTACATGCACCTTGATAGTTCTCTTCGTTATTATTTTTAGAGTCCATAGGCTCGAAATGTATGTTATTGCAATTTCATTAGATTAAGTAGCTTTTTTTGCGCCTGTGAGATTTCTAATTGGGCCTTGTTGGATTGAATATCTTTATTGGACTCATTTATTACGATATCATATGCTAGAAATAATCCACAAAAAAGTGAGAATAGATTGGCTACAACCTTTTGTAGAGCTATAATGAATTTTGTTGAACACGGCGATTCGATCCTTTCTATTAGATTCGCCGGCCTATAAATAACATATGTTATTACTTAAAAATTGATTCAAATAATTATTTCCGTAAAAGTTAAGGTTTTATACTTACACCATTGTAACTATATGTTACGAAATTTTATGAACGCAAGTGCACGTTATCATTACAAGTAATAAAATGATGAGTAGATTATCGTTCCCATAAAAACTATTGAGCTACTAAATACATAAATTTTGGTCAATTCAAATTTTATTTGAACAAACGAAAGCGAGTGACAATTAATTCAAATGAATTTAAATTACTCTTAAAAATGATGCGCAAAATCGAATAAAAATGAATATCAATGATTATAAAGACCTAGGGTTATGATTTCATTATAATTAGTTTGAGTTGAATAATTTATCTCATCAATTTCAACTTATTTCTCAAGTGATAGTCGAAAATTCCTAAATTATCCACTAGCCTCTCCCAAGGTCTAATGAAAATACCATCAATTGCTAATTCACTATATTTCTATGTGAATTACAACAATCAACAATTCATTTAGTTCTTTAAATCTCCAACAAGACTACACAAACCAAGAAAGTATATTCCTATCTTACATGCAATTTATGGTTCTCTGCACATAGAACTAAACACATATATCACATCTCGGGTCAATATGATTAACAAATCATTCAATTAATAGCTAAGTAATTGAAAGCATTAAGAACAATGTAGAAAACTCAACTTGATAAATAAATTGAAAATTGAATTGATAAAAGTATTCAACATATCCTAATTAGATTACATCACAACCCTAGAAAAGAAAATTAGTTCATGGTGACAATGAAAGATATCTCAACAATATTCATACACATATTCAATGTGAAAGAAAAAAATAAAAATTAAATTTCAAAGAGGATGAGTTTTTTTATTTCCTTGTAGAGGTTCTATCTCAAGTTTGGAAGAATTTTTCTCCTCTTCCCCAAAATTCCTTTTCCTTGTCTCCTTATTCTTTTCACCCAATCTTCTATCTCTTCTCTTGTCTCTAATTCTCCTCTCTCCCTCATTTGGAGGTTCTTGGGATCTTAAAAATCTGATTGGGATGCCCTAAAGAGGGTAAAATGCCCATTTTAGCCTTGGTTAGGCACTGATTTATGGCGCCTAGGCACTGCACATTCTATTTTTGGCACCTAAGCGCTCTATTTTGGTGTTTAGGAGCCGTGCTCTCTATTTTGTTTGGCGCCTAGGCGCCGTTGCTACAGTTTTCCTTCTTTCCTAATAGTGTTTGGCTCATTTCAACTCATTTTTAACATTTTTCTAAGATGAATTGGCTTTTAATACCTTCTAATGAATTGTATCTCTGTGTCTCAGCTTTCCATAGCCACTTGAATTAACTTGATATGAAATCTGTGGAAAGCGTTATGGCTAGAGTACCAAGATGTGTCATACTAGAAAGTTTCAATCAAGTGTAGACTTTTTAACCTAATTTTTCTTATTGAAATCGAACAAACTGGATTTTATGGAAAACATAGACGTTATAGATAAATCTCTTATCTTTCCAATGTTTTAATAATCAAGTCCAAAGGATATTAGATTAAAGAGTTATGGTTGAAATACGAACACTGCTCACAATAGCACTATAAAGAGGGTTTTTCTAAAATTTAACAAAGTTATATGTTTCTTTCCATTTCCTTCTCCTATTATCATTATCTACAATATTTCAACTTGAATGCATCAAAAGTACTATAAATACTTGAAAATAAACCAAATGTTAAATAAAAAGACATACGAATTGTTGGTATAAAACCAACTCAATACTATACTACAGAAAAGACTTTGAATCTCTATGATAATTATAAGACAACTTAGCTCGATATATGGACTTTGTTGCTGATCATTTCTGTAAAAAATAATTAATTTACAAGAAATAAATGCTATAGATTAAATTAATAAATATAAAATCTTTAATTAAGTTAATCAGCTATAACTTATAATTTATTAGCGTAAAATTCACCTTAAACTCATCTAATTCAAACAATGTGTGCATCTACTCCGATCCAACTTAGTCTCATTGAAATCCTTGGGCACTTGTTTTAATTGCTCCTCCCAATGTAGGTGGATGAGACTCTAATAACGTTTGTGCATTTTGTGGTGGTTGTCGCGGTATTAAGCATTCATCAGTCTATTGATCTTATTCTTAACCGACAAATATCAATTAGATAGTAAACCGACAAATGTAGGGGTTACTTATACTAACTTATATAGGCCTTTTTTTTTCTCTTTTGTCATTTTCCTCAAATCTACAACTTGTAAATGTGCAAACTTTCTCACAGCTACACAAAGCTTCCTCATGAAAGATGGTGCATAATCCCTTGTTGGACAACCATCACTTTTGTAAAATGTGAACGATATTTTTTTCCTTCTCTTTTATGTAGTGTCTGAGCGTGTCACTATGTGTGACTCATGTATCTTGATGTTTCTTCTATGTAGGAGCGGCAAAATAGTAACAAGAAATGTTAAATTATTGTTCAAAATAATTACTAATAAAAAAGATATTGAAAAGAGATAATAAGTGAAATAAACCATCAAATGTACCCTCCGCATGAACGCCACTGGTAGATGGGACCACATTACCTGGATTAATAACGGGTTGATCCTTAATTCATTTAGGAGGCATACCTATAAAATATAAATATTTGGTTAGATAGATAAAA
>JAGSPU010000165.1:0-49575 GCA_019321725.1 Paulownia fortunei | reverse complement strand
TAAGGTACCATGGTAGCCTTGTGCACGCTGTACCACATCTTGATTTATCTTTTAATTATATGACAATCACAAAGGGGATATGTTAGATGTTGCATTGGCATGCATGAAGATTAAAGAGTAGCAAACAAAGGATCAGTCATTTATCTAGTAGAACAAGTGAATCTCCTATGTTTTTATAGTTCATGACTTAGAAGTCCTTGACCAATTGTCACACCCTCCCAACAATATGTATAAATATATATATAAACAACCTGTGTAACATAATTTGTGCATGTATGCATGTGTATAACTTTTTTTTCTCTACTCAGTTTAACAAAACATTGATAAAAGTAAAGTGCTTTCATATCCCGTCACACTGTATATACATACGTAGTTATTACATATTAACCAAGTCCATCAAACCATCACAAACCTAAACTTTATATTACAAAGGAGTTTTGAAAGTGATATACATGATAAAGTCACTAATATAATACAATAACTGTAAAATAAAAAAAACACAACCCACAAAATAGCCCAACAGGTCGTCATCCAAGTACATTGATCTTTGAAAGCCTGTAGGAGCTCCACTGCCAGCCAGTAAACCAGAGGTCTCAAGTCTCACCATGTTCGCCTACAATGCATGAACTACATGAGCTAATGCTCAATAAGTAAAAATCATGCATGACAAGAGTATGATATAAAATCTCATGCAACTCAACTCTAAGATATGATGCTATAAATGTGTCAACTTGAGTACTCATGAATAAAAGAGTTTTCATTAAAAATCACTTCATTTATTGGGCCCTTGGCCCACCTACTATGCACCGAATAGAGCTCTGAACAATATCAATAATCACATGGTCATAAACAAATGACTCAGTACAAGGGCCATTTCCTGGGATCACTAGAGGTCCACCCCCTATCTTCCCATGTGATCCTCCAGAAGTCTTCCCACTAGCGGAGTCAATAAGGGCACAGTCAAGTGGTCCACCCTCTCGTGACCACCAGAGGCACACCCCCTGTCAACCCCTGTGATCCTCCGAGAAGTAACACTCGCGGTACCCCAAAATATCATATAAGCACACCTCGCATGCCTCGGTACACTAGTAGTGGCCACCCAAAATATTTTCTTTCTAAAAACCATGTCTCAAATCATATCGTGCATGCAAGAACCTCCACTATACACATATGTCGTGCATGCACATGTAAATGCTCATGAATGGTATGTTCAATATGAAATGCAAGTCATCTTGCTCACAATATGTTTCAAGAATCATAAGACTCTCAATCAAATTTAATATCATCAACACATTAGGTATAAATGCTTCAAGACATACTATGTTCATGCATTGTAGTTGCAAATGGATCTTTACTTACCTTTCACTTGGTTGGTGGCTTAGTCTAGATTTTTTTATTGTTCCCCTCCAATCTTAGATGTAAAATAGCCTGTAATATTACCCAACATCAAGCACCATTCCCAATTTGGCAAGTTGAAAGCATAAAATATCATACTAAGACCTTGAACACCAAGCTATCTAGGTTTTACAAACTAGAACCCAATCTAGTCCCTCCAATACCTTAATTTCTCATCTTAGATACATGTAAACATCATATAATTGAAGTATTATAACTCTAATATCATGTACCTAATTGTTAACACTCAATAGCAACATGTCTAGGTTGAAATATGCTAAGTTATCAAATGGGACAGATTCACATTTTCATATTTTCTTGTTGTCCAATTTAGTTGCATGATAATTTTGACATCCCTAAGCATATCCAATCACTCCCAAATTTTTACCACACTTATATAACATGTATATAAATGTAAAAATCTCATTTAATTGCTAAAACTCATGGATATAGCTTCCCAAGTTCAGCTCTCTTCACAACACACTGAAACAGATTGTTTTCCCACCGTGACAGTTTTGCACACTTCATGACATTAATGGTTTTGGCACCCTTAAGTACATTCAATCACTCCCAAATTTTCACCATACTTAGATAACACATATATAGAGACAACCAGGTCAAATTACTACCAAAACCAATGGATTTATTGATGTAAAACCAGCACCATTCACATAGGACAGAATTTGAATTTCAAAGAAGACAGTTTTGAGCACCTCTTTAATTATCACACTATATTACAATTTATAACCTCTCTAAACTTACATACATCACCTAGACTCATATATAAACACATATATGGTGAAATACACAGGTTTTAATCAAGTTATTATACATATATAAAGCATAAATATCAAAATCAGCAAGTATACAGTTTCTGTCCATAGTGATTTTTATTGTGATTTTGCAACTAAAAATCCTTCTTTTGTGAACTAAAAGACTAAAAATAACATCCTAAAATGATTATAATCAATAATAGAAGCTTTAAAAGTCATAAACCCTCAAACAATTCAAGAACTTAAATTAAAACATGAATTAAATCTCACCTATGCACAGATTTTTGATTCAACTTGCTCCTCCTTACTTCCCTTTGCTTCCTTCACTTATTTTCTTTACTTGGAATTACTTGAGTGCAATTTATAACATTCAATATGAAGGTTTTGGAAGTGAAATAGCTCAGAAAATAGTTTTTGGTCGTGGCTCAAGGGTAGAAATGAAGATAGGTTGAGGTGGAAGCTTGAGGTGGCAAAGCTTGAGGTGGCAAGGTTGAGGTGTCAAGTTGTGGCTCAAATCTGATATTTTTCACACCTTATACAGCCATAATCTAGTGTTTCTCATTACTTATTTATCTATGTATAACCTACTTTAATCTCCATATGATCGGATAGTACATTATGCCCTAATTTCTTAACCGTTCATTCGATCTCCAAACCGATCGACATTCGATTCTTAAATGATCGTCTAGTTTTCATTTTATAAAATCACATGCATATATGAACCTTGTATTATGACACTTAAATTTCATTATATCATGTCCGATATCCCAAGTATGTTAATCTATAGATGTATACATTTAAAACACCTTGATCAAATCGAATCGACTCATATAAGCTTACTAGTGACACCTTTAACACTTCTAAAATTATAACATACAACCTATGAATATCCATTATATTGATCAATCTATTCTTTATCTTATCTAAATATAGAATCACTTAATTAGGTTGTAGGATCTCAACCACTAATATCAAGTAATGATTAAGAATGCTATAAAAGATGCGATGTAGATGTTAATGCAAATTAGCATATAAGTAGCATGTAGTGCATGAATCATATTGGTCAAGTGAGTAGTGTGAGGCTTGGGTATTACACCAATATAGGATGAATGTGAGACGGGGGCCTTCTAACAATTCATCATGAGTCATTAGAACTTGAAATGGAATCATAGTCATTGAGCCGTTTAGGGTTTCGACTTATAATCTATACCATAGACTTAACCAGAAGATTGGTTGACATAAGGACCTTACATATGTGGTATTCTTAATTGAAATAGGTTTAATTATTATTTCACCTAAGAGCAGGTAGTCATGATACACTTTCCAAAAGTTTTCCATGACTTGTGAGGTTTTTGGAATTAAGGAGTTAATTCAAAGTGGATTAATTAATCAAAGTAATTATTATTCATAAGTTGCAAATATTGCAAGCCCACTACTAGCTTAGTTGTGAACATTAAAGGGTCACACACAATTTGGAATATAACATTTCTTCTTCAGGAATTGGATCGAATTAATTAATTAGGGCTTTATTTAATTCAAGGGGCATAAGCTTAGAACTTTTGCCCTTTTTATTGATCAACATCAAGAATTCTTGGTTTCTTGATCATATCAAGAAATCTTGGAAAAAATCTTAATCAAGAGATTAATTTTCATAATCAAGAAATTATTTTTTTTGCTTTTATTGTTGCCATCATTTCAATAATTCTCAAGATTTCATAAATTTTGAAGTTCCTGAATCAAGAGTTTCATGATTTCAAAAATCTTGATGTCTTGTGTCCAAGAATCAAATTCTTGAATGCAAAACTTTAAATCTTGAATTCAAGAATCATATTATTGAATCAAGAATTCAACTCTTCTAGCAATTTGTTTTGTTTTATCTTCTTTCATAATTTAATAATTAAAACAAACACAAAACCATTATGTGATCAGACGGAATGAGGGGAGCAATTTAAACATATTGGGCACCAGTACGACTAGGCCACGACTTAAAACAATTTACCCCAAAATTTATATTGGAACTGGGAGACTTATGCCACTGCCTCCTTTCGCGTCGCGACACCAAAAATGGCATTATGGCGCAATGCCCACTGGGCCCTGTTCATGCAGATTTTTGCCCAAGTTTTTAATTTTTTATTTGTTCCATCTATTCATTTCAACCTTTGAAACAATAAACGTAATTGATCCCAAACAAAGAAATTAATTTAATTCATAATCAAACATACGTATAAATATTCACTATAAGCAAAAATTAAATAAACATAATCAGAAGATATTAGAAATACGCGAACCTTGACTCTGATATCACTATTAGGTTTACGCTGTCCCGAAAAATGTAAATGAAGTGGAATTAATTTTTTTTCATAACTTGAAAACTAACAATACTTCATATACAAAAAAATAAATTCCAGAACCCTTTCATGATTACTCAGTTATGCATTTCGTAATACCTAGCGTAGGGAGGTTTTAGAAGCCTTTACTTGATTCGCTTTTAGTTGAAGATGATGAGTTCAACGATCCATATCATTTGCTCTACAAACAATTCCCAAGCTAGATACAAACCCTTTGTGTTGGAAAGATTCTCTTAGACTCCTAATCATTACCTCTCTAAGCATATCCAATCCTCGAATGCCCACTCGCAGTCGTTTCTATGCTATTAGGATCTCAATTCAATAATTCAAACCTAAGAGTTGGTTTTCATGTTATGGACACAAGGACAAAAAGTGTTTTAAGTATATGTTTGGATTATATTTTAAGCACGTGAAACTAAGAATCAAAATAATATAAAGTAGAGAAGAAGGTGATGATTTCAGAAAAGGAAAGAAGCTGATTTTTGCTCGCATAAAGAAATAATTTTCTTCAACAATGGGGGTTGTGTTGACCGAATTTTGCAGCCAAAAATGCTGCAAAAAGCATCCAAAATGTGGAGAAAAGTCTCCTAATTTTTGGCTATCCCCTCCAAATTCCATTTATATGGAATCTTTTCCTTATCCAACTTCCTTATGCTCACACCTAGTGTTCACACTTAATGTTATACTTATTCCATATTTAACTCTCGTTGTGATCATAACTTGTGTTCATACAAGGTAAGTCTCCTTATCGCATAACGATACTTCATCTTTACAAGGTAAGTCTTCTATAGCAAGTAAAAGACTTCAACCTTAATTTAATTAGGAATTAAATCTCTATTTATTTCCTAATGGGCTTCCTACAAGCCCGCACCTAATGGACCTAGACCCAATTTAATTGATCCAATCAATTAGATTAATACATTCCTGAAATAAATAGGCCCACTATAATTAATTGATCTAATCGATTAATTATTGTTCCAATTTGGGTTGCCTAATCCAATTAAGTTAATTAACTAATCTAGTTAATTAATTAAATTAATTCAATATTTGAATTAATCAAGCCCCATTTAGTTAATCACATAAGTATATTAATCCAACCCTTGGATAATTTCTTAGGTAAGAAAATGGCATGTCTGAATTTGTGTGTGACACCTTAGGTTCACTATATGCTAATGCTGGGCACAACTTTTGTGACTATATTTAACAATTAGAATTATAATTGTTTTGACTAATTAAAATAATTAATTAATCCTTTTGAAATTAACCTATTAACTTAAGAACCTCACCAATCATAGTTAGCGTCTACCAACATAACTTGAAACCCTAATAACTCAATTATGTGAAACCATTCCTAGTATCTTGATTCATAGATATTAATTAAAAAACTCATTTCCTAATTACTCATCCCAACACAATAGATTTCATAAACAAGTATACTGAAAATCATAGGAGATTCACTTATTCGGCTAGATAGGTGACAAATCCTCTGTTGGCCACAACCTCCATAAAAAAAGATGATGAAACTGAAATCAAAGTACACCATGTCAAGTATGAGATTATAATTGTGCCTCAAGTCAAAGGACTATATCATGCACTATTGTAACAATGGAAACTTCCCATTCAACAATCATATTTCCTGGAAATTTTTGGTAGGTTAGTTCAGGCACCTAACATACATGCACTAGTTTCATAACACCGGTGTCTATGGAATGAGGCACGTTCTTTGTGAGCCTTTATCATATGCACATCTTCATAGGTTAGCTGATGTCCCATCTCAAGAAGCCCATGACTTTAAATATTTTTTTAAAATCACGACCATAAAGACATATTCCATGATTGTTACCTATGCGCGACCATTCCCTATAGCCATATGTGATCTAGGAACTTCATTTAATTCTAATAAATAAAATTTTAGATGAAGATTGCTATTAATTAATATTAATATGAAGAAGATTATCTCTATAAGAGTACAAAGATGGCTAATCCAGTTGGCTTGTCAGGCACTACTCTAGTATTTTGTTGAAGTCAACTACTAGTGTTGATAATTCTTCTTAGGTATTGGATATCAGATATGATTCTATCCCTACAAAGAGTTGTAGAGGCTGACAAGAAGAATGAGACTAAGAGGAAAGGATAATCCTTGAGCTTGAAATTAGCCAAATGAATGGTCCCCTTAGCTAGTAGATGGAATTATATATAGCACTAATTATTTTCCTTTTGTACCAAACAACATTGAGAATGAAATCTTTGTTGAATAGAGAAAGTTTGATTGAAAAACCAAAAGATGGGAATGTTATATACTTCTAGATGTTTATGCATTGCAATTAATTTATACTTCCACAAAATTCCATCTTACATAATTCAATAAAAAAAATTAGATATTCATAGTTCGTCATACTTATCGCGTGCGTGATTGGGACATATCTTTGAGAAGAGAGTTCACAATTCGGCATGAATGCTTAACCTTTAGGACAAACTTGACATGCCAACTAGATCCTTATAGATGTATGTGGGCCACTAAATATTAATGATCGAGGAAACTACCACTACTTCGTTAAACCTTTACTAATGATCTATCAAGGTTTAGGTATGTGTATCTTTAGAGATACAAGGCTAAATTCTTTGAATAGTTCAAAGACATTAGACATGAGTTGGTGAAACAAAAATTGAGAGAAGTATAAAAGACTTTTCAATTCAATCGAGAAGATAAGTACTTGAGCTAAAAAATTATTGATTATCTAAGGAGAATTGGATTCTCTCAAAATAGATCTATGATGAGTTTCATAAAATTTCCTCCTTAATTTTGGGGATACACCTTAGAATGGACAACATTCTTATTAAATAAGTTTGTCATCTAGGTCGATGCCTAAAATATCATGTTGGGTATGATGTTGCAAAAAATCCTGATAAGTACCTAAGGGTACAAGGGGGTGCTTATACAAAGCAGTTAGAGGAGATAAGTTAGATATGAAAATCTAACTTATGCAAACTGTGGGGTATCTAAAGGAATTCATTAGATGCCATTTTTGTGATCCTTAGTAACAAAAGTCTTTGTTTTGAGGAATGCCACCTTCTTGAGAAGAAGTTTCTATCGGATAGTAATGCCTAGATCATAGAACTTGAAAGAGTTTAAGAACCACAATTTGTCCTAATAATGTCAATGGTGCATGAACATATCAGTGAGCTTCTAGTACACAACCTCCAAGGAGATCCGAAAGATCTTGAGACCGCTTATTGATAAGTTGGTTTTATACTAATAATTCATATGTCTTTTTATTAACATTTGATTTATTTTCAAGTGTTTTTATTACTTTTTATGTATTTAGTTTGAAATATTGTAGGTAATAACAAAAGGAGAAGAAAATGGAAAGAAACCAAAAACTTGATTGAAATATTGAAGAATATGAATTATGGTGTGACTGATGGCAGTTTTTGTATTTCAATCATAACTCTTTGCTCATATATTATTTTGACTTGATTCTTTAACCATTGGAACCAAGAGATAGATATATAACTTTTATGTTTACCACAAAATCCACAACCGAGTTCAAGAGTTAGCACTTGTCTGAATTTTTTCGGTATAACACATCTTGGTATTTCAGGCATAACTCTCTCCAAAGATGTTATATGTAGTTGCTTTAAGTGCCTACGGAAAGCCACGACACAGAGATATAATGTATTAGAAGACATCAAATCTAATTTAGCCTAAAAAGAGGTCAAACACCAGTTTCAAGGGGATAAATAGTGTCAAAGTGCTGAAATGAATGAGGAAAAGACAGCAGCAACGACGCTTAGGCACCATCCGAGGCTACTAGGATAGAATGCATGGAACTTAGGCACTAAAACAGAGTGTCTAGGTGCCATCCGAGGCTTCCAAGATAGAATACACAATGCCTAGGCGCTGCCCTTCCAACAAAAAAATGACACTGATGAGGTTTTTTTTGGCAAAATGTGGCAACAAATCACGAATTTTGACATTTTTATGAGATATACACATTAGATACACCTATAAATCATTACCCATGTGATGATGTAGTGGGATACACTAAATTAGTGGAGAGAAAAAAAGAGAAAAAGCCATGAAAAGGGGAAGGATTTCAGGTTTCTTTTGAAAAAAAGCCAAGAAAAGTGGAAGGATTTCAGGGTTATTTTGGAAGACTCTTGGCGAAAGAATCATTTTTGAGAAGTTTAAAAAGAATGATTAGCATCAACCAAAGGAATTGGGGAGATTGGTTCTTGGAACCAAAGGAGGCCATTAGGGTGGTTGGAGAAAAGATCCATTCAATTTTCTGCAATCAAAATAGGGCATTCTTGGAAGATAATGAGCTATTCTTGGAGACAAAGAGAGCTTCAACCATTCCTCCTACTTCGCAAATTGGTGAACAATTTCCATGTTCTTTCTTATTTATTTCTTAAGGTTGTATTCATCCATGGTAAACTAAACTTTCTTTCTAGAGAATGATGTAACCTTATTTGATCCTATATTTTGAATTCCAAACAATATTACTTCAAGTTATTCATCTTATTTGTGTTATCTTATTTAGTATTTCATCTTGATTAATTGGGCACTAATTGAGATTGTTTGACGTATGAGATTCAACACTCGAGAGAGGAAAGATTATACATGATCATAGGGATAACACTACCTAGGAATCATAGAGTTGAGAAGCTTATGAAACCTTTGAAGTTTTGAAGAAGAATTTATTGAACTTTTGTAGAGTTTTACTTTTGAATTTTATAGAGATATCAAAATTCATGTTGGAACTCATAGTCAATTCGGCACTCAAGAGAGGGAATTGATGAGCTTAGAAATTCTTAACTTACATGTGTTGTTAACATGAATTGGTATATTTTGGAAGGAAGAACATAGGTGTTAATTAGGTGAGTTATTCCTCTAAAAATTCTTGCTCATAAGGTGTTTGTTATATAGTTTCTAAAAACTCCACTCTTGTCTTTGCATTTTTATCTTACTTTACTTTGTTTATCGATCATCACTCAATTTTCTTGATAAAATTAGGACTATTTGAACTATGGTACTTAATGCAATATTTGATTACAATCCCTATGGATATGATACTCAACTCACCAGTGTATTAAAACTTGACGCAGTGCACTTGCAGTTTGCAATATATTTCACGGACACCTATGAGGAAATGATCTCTTGTTGGAAAGCAATAAGTAGGATCTCCTTTAAGATACTGATCCAAGGAGAAATGATGTATAACATTAGCATGGGAAAATGACAAAATACCATCCTAGATGAACTCTATATATTGTTAGAGTAGTGTCTGGCGATCCAATTAGTGGCGAGCTTTTATACTATTGTAAAAATAGTCTTATTCTTAACATTTTAATTATTTTTATCAATTAGATAAAGTTCCTAGATTATTTTTAGGTATAGGGCATGGTTACTCATATTATGGTGATCATATAATATGCTTTTATTAAATTTGATCTTAAATATATTTTGAGTCGGGTGTTTATTGATATGGGATATCAATATGCCCGATAAACTTTCACACATGATACAGACTTGAAAGAAGAATGTCTCATTCCATAGGCAATGGCATAAAGACGTTAGTGCATGTATGTAGGAGTTTGTTGGGGAACGAGTAAACTGAACAGCCCACTGGGAACTTCTCAATTAGAAAGTATTGTTTATCGAATGAGAATTTTCTAGTTATGATAGTGCATTAATTAGTCCTTTGACTTGAGGTACCATGGTGGCCTTGTGCACGACATCATACACTTTGATGCATTTCCTGATTGCATAACAATCATAAGGGGCTTACATTGGGTGTATGATCTTCATGTATGGAGGTCAATGGGTAACTAATAAAGGATCCATCACCTATATGGTAGAATAGGAGAATCTCCTATATTTTCATAGTCGTTGATCCCGAAGACCTTAGCTAAGGTAGGATAAATACTAGACGTAGGATTTTTTTGTAATACTCGAGTCTCATGCTACTCACCCGACCAATATAGTTTATGCATTTCATGCTACGTATGTGTCATTTGCATTTTTAATTAATATTTCATAATGCATTATATTTTATACTATATTTTTAATAATTAAACTTCTGAAGTTGTCACCCGATATTAGTTTCCAAAATTTTTAACCTAATTGGTTGAGTTGGTACAAGATACGAGAATTTAGGTGTCAACTATTAGATATTATTAGGATACACATAACTGAAAGGTGGTATCGTTGTATTTATCGGCATAGGATAAACTATGCAAATAAATTAATTAGGGAGAAAATAGTGATAGTCATGGTAATAATAATAATAATAAAAGAAAGTAAGGACACTATCATATTAGTTAAGATGGTGTAAATTCTTACTAGAAAATAAACTTGGGGGCTTATAAATAAATATCAAATTATTATGTATTAATTATATATATATAAATAATATATATATATATGTATAGATGTAAGAAATATATATATATAAGTACATGTGTGTAATATAATATATATATACATATATGTATACACGTGTAGTGTAGTAGTTATGTTAAGGATAAGTATATATAATATATTATATTAGATTTTCTTAGTAGCTAAGTAATAACACACACCACGCACACAACGATTAATACCACACACACATTCACGGAAGTAAAAAAAAGAAAAATAGAAAAGAAAAAAAAAAGGGTATTTCGATAAATTTCAGCGGTAGGAATTGGAGAAAATTTTGGGTAAGTCTCTTCTCATTTTGTATGGATAAAAACATATATTTATGTTGTTTAGAAAGTTTTTTTTATTTAAATTAACTAGTTATCTACTTGTGAGATAATAATTAATATACACCTTTAATTCAAAATTAGTTACAAAGATTTGATTTTATTATCTTGCATTAATTAGAAGAAAGAGCTAATTTAATTGAGGGATTGGTTATGAGGATTATAAAACAACAATTAAATAATATTAGAATAAATTCGAGATGAGAAATCAAGGTATTTAAAATATTCTGATTGAGTTGAAGTATATATATTTTTAAGGTTTGACTGTTACTTAATTAAATTTAAGTTAGGATCCCTTATGAGATTTGATATAGTAAACCTATTTATTAAGAATGAAGATTAATACGTCATACTTTTACAGGCAGTCTTATATATAAGGTTAGAGAAGAGAATCTTATTAACCTTCAGTAGGACATCAAAGGTGAAAGGTAAGTGAAAATCCATTTACAACTATAATGCATGGGCATAGTATTTCTTGTCTTATTTATATAATATGTGATCCTTATGTTTTGATGAGTATTATAAATATCTTATAGTGCATACGTTGCTTGGATGATGGGACATGGGATTCGTTGTGTCATTGAATATGGCATTCATCAACATTTACACGTGCATGCACAACACGTGCTCACAGTTAAGTTTTTGCATGCATAACATTATTTTCAGAAAGAAAATATTTTGGTTGGCCACTACTAGTGTACCGAGGCCTGTGTGGCTTATCTATATGATATTTTGGGGCACCGCGAGTATTACTTCTCGAAGGATCATAGGGGTTGACAGGGTATGTGCCTTTGGTGGTCACGAGAGGGTGTACCACTTAACTGTGCTCTTATCGACGCCGCTGGTGGGAAGACTTCTCGAGGGTCACAGGGAAAGATAGGGGGTGGACCTCTGGTGATTCCAAGAGATGGCCCTCGGACTGTGTCGATCTGTTTATGGCCATGTGATTATTGATATTGTTGACAGCTCTATTTGGTACACAATAGGTGGGCCAAGGGCCCAATGATGGAAAATAATTTTGCATGAATAATTTTTATGCTTGCATTCTTGTCATGATCTTATAGAAATGCATTACATATATGTTAGATTATCCTTTCAGCATGCATGATTTTCACTTACTGAGCATTATCTCACGTAGTTCATGCATTATAGGTGAGTTTGGTGATACTTGAAGTCATGGACTTATTGGGCAAGTGGTTGGAGTTCCTACAGGTTCTGAGGATCCGTGTACATGGATAACGACCTGTTGGGCTGGTTGTTAGCCTATTTGATTTTGGAGTCTACTGTATTAAATTTTATGACTTGTATTGTGTGTTACTTTTAAAACTTTTTTGTATATGGGTATGTAAATATTATGGTTGTTATGGGTCCTCACATGTATATATTTATGTATATTAGTTTGTGAGTAAAAAAAATAGTTTATTATTTATTAAGTTATTACAAGAAAAAGAAAAAAAATATTTCATGCATGCACATATATTTTATCATGTCAAATTATACTATATATATAGTTCTATAGTAATGGGAGTGTTTCATTTTCTAAAGATTCATTACAGGATCAATGTGATTTGAAATGGAATAATAGTTATTGAGTTAAAATAGGATTTCGACTAATAATCTATACCCCAAACTTAATGGGGAGATTAATTAATGGAGGGACTGTATTTACATGGTACTCGTAACATAAAAAGTTCACTTGTTATTCACCTAAGACTAGGTAGTCGAGATGCACTGCTACGTGCTTCCCTTGATTTGTGATGTTCTTGGAATTAAGGGATTAATTTTAAGCTGATTAATTAATCTAAACATTAAATTTATTCATAAGTTGCAAAGGTTGCAAACCCACTACTAGCTGAATTATGAACCTGATGGGTCACACACAAATCAAGATGATCTACTTCTATATTTGTTTTTGCAATCCAAAGTGTTGGATTAAGTTGATTAACAGTGATTAATCAACTTGAGTTATAATTAATTTAAACAGTTAAATTAATTCATTCAAATAAATTATATGATTATTTAATTAAACCTAACAATGATTAGGGGCTCTTGAGAGTAAATTAATTAATTGATGGAGATCAATTATATTAGTTTGACCTAAAATTAATTGAAGGAGTTAAATTAATTTAATCAATTAAAAAATAGAATTATTTTAATTTGGTCTAATATGATTAGATGGCCTATGATGGAACTAACTAATTAAATAATTGGATCAATTAATTATATTGGGCTTTTTAATTAATTGATAGAGATCAATTAATTGAATTTTAATAAATTAATTAGAGTCCAAGCACATGGGGTTAGAGGCCCATTAGGATTTTTTTCAAATGCTAGAATTAAAGATGGAAAGAATTTGTCTTGAAGTGAAAGAAATAAGAGATAAGGAGAAGGTTTCCTAATTAGATTAGGGGACTATTTAGGGTAAGAGTTGCAGACCTAATAGGATTAGGTCAAGACTACATTCTGTATATATATATACAATGTAAGGGCCAAAAACTATAAGCCAAAGAATTAATCTATTACAAGAAAAATTACTCCATCAAAAGTTTTCATCATTTTTTTATTAAAAGGTTAATTCTTCCATCACTTGTTGATTCAAGAATTAATCTTCATTCTGAAATAGATTTAGGAAAAAGAAGTTCAAATTCAATAAGAATGATTTGAAGCTTAGGTTCTACTCGAAAGTGTGAACATACTTAAAGGGACTACACTTAGAGTCTTTGGTGAACGTTTTGAGAGGCCATCAAAATTATTCAAAAGAAGTTTGAGGAATTAGAATCCTTTCTTACTTTTCATCAACCGGATTGCTTGAAAGGTATAATCGTAAAATTTTAGTTATTTAATTTTATTAAACAAGCAATCATAAATATAAATAAAAAATTACATCAAATCCGGGATATGCATATTTATATATGATATATGATTTTATTTTAATTATTAAAAAAAATTAAATTTCCATTGTGCTTGCAATCTCGCGATTATGTGAACCCAAAAGTGGTATAACAACCCATGTTTATGCGTTCTGATTGTTTTCGTGATATTTTATAAATGAATCATTCAAGTGATGAAAAATATGTTTAATTACATTTTTGTTTCGTAATTATAATTTTGGAATTTTCTACAAGATTTTCAAGTGTTAAATTACATGACACAAAAATAAAATAAAATAAAAAATCTAGGTTGGACGAGTTGTGGTGCTGGCGATAGATCATCTGCTACCTATTTTCTTGTTACATGCAGAATTTGATTTTTATTTTTTAAAATTAAATGTTAATTTTAAAATTCAAAAGATTATTTTTATAAAAAACCATGAATTAATTCCCAAACTAGAAAAAAAATGTAATTTTTAACAACTTGGTAAATTTACATACTTTGAATTTTTATCATGTGATGATTAAATTAAGCATGAATGAGATGAATGATCATGGCGCCTAGACTGTTTGTTTTCTTTGTATGGTTTTATGTTTTGGGTTTTAATTAAAATGAAGCTTGTGAGTCTCACATTTTCTCTATTTTTTACTTTGTATATAAATTCTATCTTCCTCCATTGTACCTCCCCTTGGAAGAAATTCCAAGGTTTCTTGTTAGTTTAAACAATTGTAATGAGAATAGTATTAGGATGGCGAGGTCTTCTTTTGCCTTTGGTGGACAAGAAGAAGGAGCAAGTTGGAAAAAAGCAAGGATTCAAGGTCTGTGAATCTATGGGTGATACATCTTGTAATAGATAGGATTTATTATCGTTTTGATTAATTACCCTTAGATTGACCTTAAGATCCACTTTGGTTCGAGTAAATCGGATAGGGAAATGCTCATGAGCATCCCATTATTTATGTATTATAGATGCATGCATAGGTTTATTTAATGTTTTTCTTTGATTTTTTTATGTAATCTTAGGATAGTGTAACATTAAATAAACAACACAAAATAAAATGATCAGGTTTTAGTAAAATTGAAACCCTCACTTTGAAGTGTTTTAAGTTTAAGAATTTATTAATTCTATATCAAGCATTAATGGGCAATATTGGGCGGGGCCCAATTGTCCAAGCCTTTCATCAAAAGTAGCCGGCATGTGAAATGCTACCACACTTAGTCTATTGGCCACGAGTCATGTGATGTCCTAAGTGGAGTTAATAGTTGTGACCACTACTTGCATAGAGATGCCCATGGGGTAGGAGGGCTAAAGATGTTGGCCATGAGTCATGGGACATACTTTAGTTGTCCTATTCATATGAATGTCTGATGGGACATATTTGATACTTAGTACTATATGAGCTCATAAAATTAAGGTGTATGGAAAGTAATAAGGAAAAATAGCTTGAAGGTTACATGGGATGCAATTGCTAATATGTTAGCTACATTTTTGTTTAATCAAATGGGCTCATAAAATTTGGGTGTATGATAAGACTAGTTCGACTTCAAGCCTACTAGAAAATATGATTTCCTGAATATCCATCATGAGGGTGATGGGATTCGAAGAAAATAGTAGGAGACATTTATACTTATAAATGATTAAACTGTTGAATGTATGCTTATTTTTTTACCTCGTGTTTTGTAGATATCTGATTTATATTATCATTAAAAATCCACTTGCATCAATTATTAACACTAACAAACTCATTGGTCCCAACTATATTGACTAGTTAAGAAACCTTGGAATAGTTCTCCAATCTGAAATGAAGGTTTATATACAAGGCCTGATGTCATATATACTCTAAGTATGATGAGCAGATATCAGTCCAATTCGGGCAAGGAGCACCAAAAAGCCATAAAGAGGATCCTTAAGTATTTGCAAAGGATTAAGGATGTCTTCTTGGTTTACAACAATGGAGAACAAAAACTAGAAGGCTTCACTAATTTTAGCTTTCAGTTTGATGTATATGATTTGAGGTCAACTTCAAGATTTATGTTCAGGCTAAATAATAGAGCGGTCGGATGGAAGAGTTCCAAGCAAGAGATTACTGCGGATTCCACCACCTAAGTTGAATACATCGCAACATGTGATGCAGCGAAAGAAGGTGTTTGGATGAGGAACTTCATTGAAGAGTTGGGTGCAGTCCCTTCCATTGTTGATCAAGTTTCGATCTACTGTGATAACAATAAGGCTGTTGTACAAGCAAAGAAGTCGAGATCTCATTAAAGATCCAAGCACATTATGAGGCAATACTATCTGATATGCGAGATCATTAGTAGAGGAGACATTCGAGTGGAGTGAGTGTCCTCGATAGAAAATATAGAAGATCTACAAAGCCCTAAACTCAAAGAGTATTTGAAGGACCTCTTGAGAGGATAGGTCTTAGATATATAGGCAATTGTGTTTAGGATAAATGGGAGATTGTTAGAGTAGTGTCTAGCGAGCTAATTAGCGAAGAGCTTTTATACTCTTGTAAAAATAATCTTATTTATAATGTTTAAATAAATATAAGGTATTTATTTATCTTTAATTATTTTTATCAGTTAGATAAAGTCCTTAGATCATTTTTAGCTATGGGGTATGGTCATACATATGATGATGATCATAGAATATACCTTTATGGCTTTGATCTTAAACATGTTTCGAGTTGGGGGTTCATTAAGATGGGGCATCGATAAGCTTGATAGACTCGTACACATGATGTATACTTAAAAAGAGAATGTCTCATTCCATAGATATTGTCATAGGGATGCTAGTGCATCTGTGTGGGTGTTTTGTTAGGGAACGAGTACATTAAACGGCCTACTGGAAAATTCTTAATTGGAAAGCATTGTTTGTCAAATGAGAATTTTCTAGTTATGATAGTACATTAATTAGTTATTTGACTTGAGGCACCATGGTGTCTTTGTGTGCCGCGACATCATACGCTTTGATGTATTTCCTGGTTGCATAACAACCATAAAAGGCTTGCGTTGGGTGTATGATCTTAGTGTATGGATGTCAATGCGTAGCAAATAAATGATCCATCACTTATCAGGTAGAATAGGAGAATCTCTTATATTTTCATAGTCCTTGATCCCTAAGACCTTGGCTGAGACAGGATGAATACCAGATGTAAGGTTTTCTAGTGATTCATCAAAGGATCAATGTGACTTGAAATAAAATCATAGTTATTATGTCAAAATATGGTTTCGACTAATAATTCATGCCTTATACTTAATTGGGAGATTAGTTGATAGAGGGACGGATCGTATTTGCATAGTACTTATAACATAAAAGGTTCACTTGTTATTCACCTAAGACTAGGTAGTTGAGATGTGCTGCTAGGTGTTTTCTTTGAACATTAAATTTATTCATAAGTTGTAAAGGTTGTAAGTCTACTGTTAGCTTAGTTGGGAACATAATAGGTCACACAAAAATTGAGATTAAGTTGATTAATAGAGATTAATCAACTTGAGTTAGAATTAATTTAAATAGTTAAATTAATTCATTAAAATAAATAATATGATTATTAATAAATAATAAGATTATTTATTTAAACCTAATCATGATTAGGGGCTATTGAGGTTGAATTAATTAATTGATGGAGATCAATTATATTAGCTTGGCCTAAAATTAATTTAAGGAGTTAAATTAATTTAACCAATTAAAAAATAGAATTATTTTAATTGGGACTAATATGATTAGGTGGCCTATAATGGAACCAACTAATTAATTGATTGGATCAATTAATTGTATTGAACTTTTTAATTAATTGTTGGAGGTCAATTAATTGGACTTTAATAAAATAATTAGAGTCTAAGCACATGGGGTTAGAGGCCCATTAGGATTTTTTTCAATTGCTAGAATTAAAGATGGAAAGATTTTGTCTTGAAGTAAAAGAAATAAGATATATGGAAGGAGAAGATTTCCCAATTGGATTAGGGGACTATTCAGAGTAAGAGTTGGAGACCTAATAGGATTAGGTCAAGACTACATTGTGTATATATATACAATGTAGGGGCCAAAAATTAATAGCAATAGAGCTAGAATTTTCTTCCCTTTCTCCAGTTTTCCTACTCGTTTTTTTTTTGTTCTATTTTCTTACTTTAAGAAAAACTACTGCAACAAAAGTTTTCATCATTTTTTGATTAAAAGGTCAATTCTTCTGTCACTTGTTGATTCAAGAATTAATCTTGTCTCTGAAATATATTTAGAAATAAGAAGTTCAAATTCACAATCAAGGATTTGAAGCTTGTAGATCTACTCAAAAGTGTGGATACCATTAGAGGGACTACACTTCGAGTCCTTGGTGAACGTTTTGAGAGGCCATCAAAATTGTTCAAAAGGAGTTTGAGGAATCTAAATTCCTTCTTCCCTTTCATCAACCGGATTGCTTAAAAGGTATAATCGCAAAACTTTAGTTATTTAATTTTATTAAACAAGCAATCATAAACGTAAATAGAAAATCACATCAAATCCAGGATATACATATACATATGATGTATGATTTTATTTCAATTATAAAAAAAATTTAAATTTCTACTGTACTTGCAATCCTGCAATTACGTGAACCCAACAGTGGTATCAGAGCCTAACTTTATGCATTCTGATTGTTTTCATGATGTTTTATATATGAATCATTCAAATAATGAAAAATATGTTTAATTACATTTTTGTTTGGTAATTATAATTTTGGAATTTTTTGCATGATTTTAAAGTGTTAAATTACCTGACAAAAAAACAAAACAAATAAAAAAAACTAGGTTAGATACGTTGTGGTGCCGTGGCGCCAGACGTGCAATTTTGCTAGGTAGCAAATTATTTGCTGCTTGTTTTCTTATCACATGCAGAATTTGAATTTTTAATTTTTAAAATTAAATGTTAATTTTAAAATTCAAAAAATTATTTTTATGAAAAACCATGAATTAATTTCCAAACTAGAAAAATATAATTTTTAAGAACTTGGTAAATTTGCATGCTTTGAATTTTTATCATGTGATGATTAAATTAAGCATGAATGGGATGAAAGATCTTGGAGCCTAGACCATTTATTTTCTATGTATAGTTTTATGCTTTTGGGTTTTTGATTAAAATGAAGCCTGCGAGTCTCATATTTTCTCTATTTTTTACTCTAAATATAAATTTTATGTTCCTCCAATGTACCTCCCCTTAGAAGAAATTACAAAGTTTCTTGTTAGTTTAAACAATTGTAATAAGAGTAGTATTAGGATGGTGAGCCCTTCTTTTACTTTTTGTGGACAAGAAGAAGGAGCAAGGTGGAGAAAAGCAAGGATTCAAGGTCCAGGAATGTGTGATTCATGTAATAGATAGGATTTATTATTGTTTTAATTAATTATTCTTAAATTGACCTTAAGATCCACTTTGGCTCGAGTGGATCACATAGGAAAAGGCTCATGACCATCCCATTATTTATATATTTTAGATGCATGCATAGGTTTATTTAATTTGTTCCTTTAATTATGCTTGTAATCTTAAGATAGTGTAACATTAAATAAACAAAACGAAATAAAATGATAAGGTTTGGGTAAAATTGAAACCCTCACTTTGAAGTGTTCTAAGTTTAAGAATTTATTAATTCTATATCAAGTGTTAATGGGCAATATTGGGCGGGGCCCAATTGTTCAAGCCTTTCATCATAAGTAGCCGGCATATGAAATGCTGCCACACTTAGTCTGTTGATCACGAGTCGTGGGATGTGCTAAGTGGAGGTAATAGTTGTCACCACTACTTGCATAGAGATACCCGTGGGGTAAGAGGGCTAAAAATATTGGCCACAAGTCGGGGGACATACTTTAGTTGTGCTATTCATATGGATGTTTAATGGGATATGCTTGATACTTAGTACCATATGGGCTTATAAAATTAAGGTGTATGGGAAGTAGTAAGGCAAAATAGCTTGAAGGTTGCATGGGATGCAATTGCTAATATGTTAGCTACCTTTTTGTTTTATCATATGGGCTCATAAAATTTGGGTGTATGATAAGACTAGTTCGACTTCAAGCCCACTAGGAAATATGATTTCCTGAATATCCATCATGAGGGTGATGGGAATCGAAGAAAATAGTAGGAGATATTTATAATTAAAGGCCTTATTATAAATGATTAAACTGTTGAATGTAGGCTTATTTTTTTGCCTCATGTTTTGTAGATATCTTATTTACATTATGCCTATAAATCCACTTGCATCAATTCTTGACACTAACAAACTTACTGGTCCTAACTATGTTGACTAGTTAAGGAACCTTTGGATAGTTCTCCAATCTAAAAATAAGGTTTATTTCCTCGACAAGGCACCACTGGCTCTGCTAGAGGGGGCCATAAAGGAAGAACAAGCAAAATATTGTCAACATGTTTAGGATAATCTACAAGCTTGGTGCTATATGATAGCATCTATGTCAAACGAGCTGCAAAGATAGCCATAGGGTATGGCACATGCTGCCGTATCCATCTTTATTTGAAGGAATTATATGGTGAACATATAAGGCAAGCTAGATACCAAGTATCTAAGGAGCTCTTTCGATGCTGTATGACGGAAGGCTTTTTGGTTCATGATCATAGACTAAAGATGATAGCCTTAATCAAGAGACTTGAGTCCCTAGGAATCATTATGAACAACAAACTCTATGTGGATCTCGCATTGCAGTCTTTGTTGCCCTCGTTTAACTCATTTGTAGTCAATTTCAACATGCACAAAATAGAGACTACCCTTACTGAGGTGGTCAACATGTTGAAGACTACCGAGTTCACTATGAAGAAGAAGAAGCCTGTCCTGCTCATTAGCTCTTCATCCCAATCTAAGATTAAAAGGTCAAAGAAAGGAAAGAAGAAAAGTTCTTCTAAGAAGGCCAAGGGTATAAAGGCCTCATGTGGAGTGAAGAAAGATTCCAAACCAGACGACAAGTGTTACTATTGTGGCAAAACTTGCAAATCACTAGAAGAGTTCTGGATGTTCTATATTGAAGTTAACATTTTGGTTAACGATGCTTCTTAGGTATTAGATACCAGTTATGATACTCATCTATGAAATGATTTATAGGTGATGATAAGAAGTAGGGAGTTGAGTAGAGGAGAGTGGATCCTGAGGCTTGGAAATGGAGCAAAAATAGCTCCATTAGCCATAAGAACTGTCTACTTAGCACTAGGAGATGGAAAAATGATAGTTTTAAATTTTTGTCTTTATGTTCCTAAATTATTAAAAAACATTATCTTTGTTCCAGTTTTGGATAGAGAGGACTACAAATCATTTGGATTTGATCTATAGGATGTAAGCGGGCCACTAAGTGTTAGCGCCCCAGGAAACTACCACTATTTTATTATTTTTACCGATGATTATTCTAGGTATGGGTATATGTATCTTTTAACATACAAGTCTGAAGCCTTTGAAAGGTTCAAAGATTTTAGGCATGAAATGGAGAAACAAACTAGGTGAAGTATTAAGACTTTTTGATCTGATCGAGGAGGCGAATACTTAGGCTTAGGGTTTCTTGATTATCTAAATATGAAACAGATTCTCTCACACTGGACTCCGCCAGCAACTCCATAACTAAATGGGGTTGCAGAGCATAAAAACCGAACCCTATTGGATATGGTTTGGTCCATGATGAGCTTCAATGGGATTTCTTTTTCATTTTGGGGCTATGCTCTAGAAACGGTGGCATTTTTGTTAAATAGAGTGCCAAGTAAGTCAGTGCCCAAAACACCATATGAAATGTGGTGTAGCAAACCCCTTCATATAAGTATCTTAGTGTATGGGGTGCCCTGCTTACGTGAAATAGTTGGTGGGAGATAAGTTGGATGCTAGATCTACCTTATGAAAGTTTATGTGGTATCCCAAAGGAATCCGTTGGATACTATTTCTACGATCCTTCAGAATAAAAAGGTGTCTATTTTGATTAATGCCACCTTCGTAGAGAAGGAGTTTCTACTATATAGAAAAGGTGAGATTGTAGAGCTTGAAGAAATTCAAAAATCACAAAGTGCCCTGGAAAAGACAGTAGTAATAGAACCACCCAAAACTAACATTCCTATCACAAAGCCTCCTAGAAGATCTGAAAGGATCTTGAGACCACCTAAACGGTATGGTCTTTTGTTGGAGAACAAACAAGAGCGTTCTTTGGATAATGATCTAAGGAATTATGGAGAAGTGATGTTGGACATCAATTTGGAGAGATGACAAGAAGCCATGCAAACTGAGATGGACTCCATATACTGCAATAAGGAATGGACCTTGATACACCCACCATAGGGTATAGTACCCATCGACTGTGAATGTATCTATAAGTGAAAGGTTGGAATAGATGAAGAGGTAGTGACCTATAAGGCACGACTGGTTGCAAAAAGCTATACTCCAAAACAAAGTGTTGACTATGAGGAAACCTTTTCACCAGTGACGATGCTAAAATCCATTCAAATATTGCTTGTCATATCAGCATATTATAACTATGAGATATGGCAAATGGAAGTGAAGACCATCTTTTCTCAAAGGAAATATTAAGGAAGAGATCTATATGAGGCAACCAGAGGGCTTCAAATCTAGTGGGAGCGAGCAAAAGGTTTGTGAACTCTATAAATCCGTTTATGGACTCCAACAAGCTAGCTAGAATCTTTCATTCAACAAAGTAATCAAATCATTCGATTTTCAAAAATCCAGATAAACCTTGTGTGTATAAGAAAATTCGTGGGAGCATAGTGATCTTTATTGTCCTTTATTTTGATGACATACTACTTATTAGGAATGATGCAATGATGTTGCAATCAACAAAGGCTTGGTTGTCTACTCAGTTGTCCATGAAGGATTTGGAATAAGCATTCTCTATTTTAGGGTTTAGGATCAATAGAGGTAGATCGAAAAGGATGATCGGACTATCCTAATCTATGTACACAGACTAAGTGCTAAAGAGGTTTAGCATGGAAAAATTCAAAAAATGATTCTTACCTATAAGTCATGGGGTTTCTCTTTTGAAGTCAATGTTACCAAAGACACATGAGGAAAAAGAGAGAATGACTCACATATAATATACACCCACAATTGGAAGCATTATGTATGCAATGTTTTGTATGAGGCCTGATGTCGCATATGCTCTGAGTGTCACAAGCATATATTAGTCCAATTATGGCAAGGAGCATTGGAAAGTGGTAAAGACGATCCTTAAGTACTTGCGAAGGACTAAGGATGTCTTCTGGGTTTATGTCAATGGAGAACTGAAGATAGTAGGCTTTACTAATTCTAGCTTTCACTCTGATATAGATGATTTGAAGTTAATTTCAGGATTCGTATTCATGCTAAATAGTAGAGCGGTCAGCTAGAAGAGTTCCAAGCAAGAGACAACTGCGGATTTGGCCACCGAAGCTAAATATATCATAGCATGTAATGCAGCAAAAGAAGGTGTTAGATAAGAAACTTCATCCAAAAGTTAGGTATAGTCCCCTCTATTGTTAATCAAGTTTTGGTGTACTGTGATAACAACAGGGTTGTTGTGCAAGCAAAGGAGTTGAGATCTTATCAAAGATCCAAGCACATTATGAGGCGATACTATCTAATTCGCGAGATCATTAGTAGAGAAGACGTTCAAGTCTAGCGAGTGTCCTCGATAGAAAATATAGAAGATCTATTGACAAAGACCTTAGTGACATCTTGAGAAGATGGGTCTTAGATACATGGGCAATTAGCTTTAGGACAAATTGAAGATTGTTAGAGTAGTGCCCGATGAGCTAATTAGCGGTGAGCTTTTATACTCTTGTAACACCTGTCTTATTCATATTATTTAAATAAATTAAAGGTATTTCTTTATCTTTAATTATTTTTATCAATTAGATAAAGTTCCTAGATTATTTTTAGCTACGGGGCATGGTCACACATATAATGGTGATCATAGAATATGCCTTTATGGCTTTGATCTTAAACATGTTCTGAGTCGGGGGTTCATTGAGATGAAACATCGATAAGCCTGATAGACTTATACACACAATGCATACTCGAAAAGATAATGTCTTATTCTATAAACATTGGCATAGGGATGCTAGTGCATGTGTGTGGGTGCATATTAGGGAACGAGTACACTGAACACTTATTAGGAAATTCTCAATTGGAAAACAATGTTTGTTGAATGAGAATTTTCTAGTTACGACAGTGCATTGATTAGTCCTTTGACTTGAGGCACCATAGTGGCCTTGTGCACAACATCATACACTTTGATGTATTTTATGATTGCATTACAATCATAAGTGGCTTACGTTGGGTGTACGATCTTTATGTATGGAGGTTAATGAGTAGGAAATAAAGGATCCATTACCTATCTGGTAGAATAGCAGAATCTCTTATGTTTTCATAGTCCTTGATCCCTAAGATCTTGGCCAAGGCAGGATGAGTACTAGACGTAGGGTATTCTAGTGATTCATCAAAGGATCAATGTGACTTGAAATGGAATCATATTTATTAAGTCAAAATAGGGTTTCGACTAATAATCTATGCTCTAGACATAATTGGAGAATTAGTTGACAGAGGGACCGTATTTGCATAGCACTCGTAATAGAGAAGATTGACTTGCTATTCACCTAATACTAGGTAGTCAAGATGCACTGTTAGGTAGTTCC
The DNA here is from genome assembly GCA_019321725.1 of Paulownia fortunei. Taxonomy (NCBI): domain Eukaryota; kingdom Viridiplantae; phylum Streptophyta; class Magnoliopsida; order Lamiales; family Paulowniaceae; genus Paulownia; species Paulownia fortunei. Next base: position 24,802 of record JAGSPU010000165.1, on the reverse strand, counting down.
CTTGATTTGTGAAGTTCTTGGAATTAAGGGATTAATTCCAAGCTGATTAATTATTTAGATTAATTAATCTGAGCATTAAATTTATTCATAAGTTCTAAAGATTACAAGTCCACTGCTAGCTTAGTTGTGAACTTAATGAGTCACATACAAATCGAGATGATCCAATCTATATCTATTTTTGTAATCTAAAATGTTAGATTAAGTTCATTAATAGAGATTAATAAACTTGAGTTAGAATTAATTTAAACAGTTAAATTAAATCATTTAAATAATTAATGTAATTATTCATTTGAACTTAATACTGATTAAGGGCTTTTGTGAGTGAATTAATTAATTACTGAAAATAAATTATATTAGCTTGGCCTAAAATTAATTTAAGGAGTTAAGTTAATTTAACCAATTAAAATAATAGAATTATTTTAACTGAACCTAATATGATTAGGTGGCCTATGATGGAACCAATTAATTAATTAATTGAATCAATTAATTGTACTAGGTTTTTAATTAATTGGTGGAGATCAATTAATTGGACTTTAATAAATTAATTAGAGTCCAAGCCCATGGGGTTGGTGGTCCATTAGGATTTTTTTAATTGCTAGAATTAAAGAGTCCTAATAAAGATGAAAAACATTTGTGTTGATGTGAAAGAAATAAGAGATAAGGAAGAAGAAGATTTCCTAATTGGATTAGGGGACTATTTAAGGTAAGAGTTGGAGACCTAATGGGATTAGGTCAAGACTATATTGTGTATATAAATACAGAATGTAGGGGTCAAAAATTATAAGCAAGAGAGCTAGAATTTTCTGCCCCCTCTTATCTTCTTCTTCTCATTTTTTTTATGTTTTATTTTCTTACTTCAAGAAAAAATTACTCCATCAAAAGGTTCCATCATTTTTTGATTAAAAGTTTAATTCTTCCATCACTTGTTGATTCAAGAATTAGTCTTCACTCTCAAATAGATTTAGAAATAAGAAGTTCAAATTCACTAGCAAGGATTTGCAACTTGTTGATCTGCTCGAAAGTGTGGATACCGTTAGAGTGACTATACTTGGAGTCCTTAGTGAACGCTTTGATCGACCATCAAAATTGTTTGAGAAGAGCTTGAGAAATTTGAATTCCTTCTTACCCTTCATCAACCAAAATTCTTGAAAGGTATAATCACAAAATTTAGTTGTTTAATTTTATTAAACAAGCAATCAGAAATGTAAATTAAAAATTAGATCAAATCCGGGATATGCATATTTACATATGATATATGATTTTATTTCAATTATTGAAATATTTTAAATCACTGTTGTGCTTGTAATGCCACGATTATGCGAACGCAATATATACTCCAACCGGCATGTACCTTGATGGACCCACCATAGAAAATTATACCCATCAGCTACAAATGGGTCTGCAAGAAGAAGATTGGAGTGCGTAAGGAGGTGATGACCTATAAGGCATAAATAGTAGTAACATTTATGCTTAAAATCAAAGTGTTGAATATCGAGAAAGCCTCTAACCTGATGTGTTGCCAAAGTCTATTAGTATTTTGCTGGTCATATTTTTGTATTTTGAATACAAAGATATGGAAATAGATATGAAGACCGTCTTCCTCAATAAAGGTATTGAGAAGAAGATTGATATCAAGAAGTCTGAGGGAGGCCTTTTGTATCTCATCGATGTAAGCTAAAGGTTTACAAGCATCAAGAGTCTACTTATGGACTCAAAATGGACTTCTTGAAGGTGGGATATTCGGTTTGTTAAGTTAATCAAATAGTTTGAGTTCTTTAGGAATGCGAATCAATCAGGTGTGCACAAAAGAGTTAGTGGGAGCATAGTAAAGCATTCTACTTATAGGGACAATGTGATAATGTTGTACTTAATTGAGACTTATCATCTTCTAAGTTTTCCATGAGGGGTTTGGGTAGGGTATCGTAGAAAATGGGGATTTAGATTTATAAAGATCTTAAAGGATGGTTGGACTATCCTAAATCTACGTACATAGATGTTAAAAGAGTTTATCATGGAGAAATCCAAGAGGAGATTCTTATATGTTAGTCCTAAATTTTCTTTTTCGAAGTCTATATCCCCAAAGAGTTTAGAAGAGAAGAGAAAAGAATGACTCACATACTTTATGTATTGTAAGAAGCATAATGCAAGCAAATCTACATACAAGATATGATATCACAAATGCTCTGAGTGTTACAATCATATATTAATCTATTTTATGCGACAAGTATTGAAAGTTGTAGAGAAGATCTTTTAGGTGCCTATGAAGTAAAGAAGATCTCTTCTTGGAGTACAATTATGGAGAATAGAAGTTGGAATGTTGGATCTAGCTTTTATTTTAAAGTAGATAACTTGAAGTCAAATTAGATCCAATTTGAATAATTCAATTATTCAATTGAGTGATTTTAACTTATTCACTAAAAATTAAAATCCTTAATTAATTAATTAATCAATATTAATTAATTAATTTCCAACCATTGAAAAATTCCAAAATAGAAATATCACTCTCCATAAAATAATTGCGTATGCATCCAAGCAACTTAAAGATTATGAAAAGAATTACCCTACGCACGACTTAAAACTTGTTGTTGTAGTATTTGCGCTTAAAATAACGAGGTACTATCTATATGCTTAATGGTGCGAGATCTATATAGATCACAAAAGCTTCAAATACTTCTTCATGCAGAAAGAGTTGAATATGCGGCAATGGAGATGGCTAGAACTGGTAAAAGATTATGATTGTGTGATCAATTACCACTTCGGTAAAGCCAACATTGTAGTTGATGCATTGAGCCAAAATCCACACAAAGTATAATAGCCATGGCTTTAATTTAGAAATCAGAACTGAATGAGTTACAGAAAATGAATTTAGAGATTTTACAAATAGAAGTAATAGAGGTAAAGTTTGCAGCCCTGATGCTTCAGTCAATGCTAATTGATAAGATCAAACAAGGGCAGCAAGATAACGAATATCTCATCAAGATGAGAAAAAATGTTGCTGCGGGGAAGTCTCCTGAATTTGAGATGACTCAGAATGATATTTTACAATTTAGAGGGTGATTTTGTGTGCCAAATATTCATAACATTTGGTAAGACATTTTAAAACAGACCCATTCAACCCCTTTATTCAGTACATCCAGAGGCTACCAAGATGTATATAGACTTGAAAATGCATTATTGGTGGTCGAGTATGAAAAAGGACATCGCCCAACATGTGAAGCAATGTCTAACATATCAGCAGATAAAGACCGAACATCAAAGACCCGCAGGGACTTTACAACCTCTACTCATTCTAGAATGGAAATGGGAAATGATCACCATAGATTTCGTAATTGGTTTGCCAAAGACTACTAAGGGTCATGATGCTATTTAGGTTAGTGTTGATAGATTGACCAAGTCTGCTCATTTCCTTCCCATATGTTCTACATATTCCATGAATCGCTATGCCCAATTATACATTTAGGAGATTGTCAGACTTCATGGTGTGCCATTGTCTATAGTTTTTGATAGATATTCAAGATTTTTATCTACTTTTTGGAGGAGTTTATAGAAAGCTTTGGGAACACAGTTATCATTCAGTACAGCATATCATCATCAGACGAATGGACAATCTAAACAAACAGTACAGACATTGAAAAATATGCTTAGAGCCTGTATATTAGACTTCCAAGGTCAGTGGAGTGAAGTCCTACCTTTGGTGGAGTTTTCGTATAACGACAACTATCAGACTAGCATTAGAATGACTCCCTTTGAAGCATTGTATGGCAAAAAGTATAGGTCTCTGATACACAAGGATAAAGTTGGTGAGAAAAAACTTTTGGGCCCAGATATGATTGGAGAGAGGACAAAAGCCATGTTACAGATTCGACAAAGAAAGTAAAATGACTAAAATCGGCAAAAAAGTTATACAAATTGATGAAGAAGGGCACTGGAGTTTGCGGTAGAAGATCAGGTGTTTTTGAAAGTAGTACCAACGAAGGGCATCATGAGGTTTGGAAGTAAAATGCCTAAATACATTAGCCCATTCTCTATAATTGAAAGAATTGATGATGTTACTTACAGACTAGATCTACCGGCATCTATGTCCCAAATACACAATATATTTTATGTTTCTATGTTGAGAAAATATATTGCTAATCCCTCTCACATTCTGAAGAATGAACCAGTGGAATTAAAGGCAGATTTGAGCTACGAAGAAAACTCTATACATATTTTATTACGAGAAGTGAAACAGCTAAGAAATAAATAGATTCCATTAGTTAAAGTATTATGGAGAAACCAATCGGTAGAAGAGGCCACTTGGGAAAGGGAGGATGAAATGAGAACTAAGTATCTTGAACTTTTTCGACAAGTGAAATTTCAGGGATGAAATTTTTTTAAAGAGGGGAGGATGTGATACCCGAATCTCTCACTACTTACCTGGCCAAATATAATTCATGCATTACATATTAATTGTGTGCTATTTGCATTTATATTGACATCATATAATTCATTTTATTTTATACGGCATTCTTAATCATTAAACTTAATTTTGAAGCTCTCATGCGGTATTGATTATCAAATCCCCTAACCTAAATGGTCAATTCTACATTGGGATAAGAAGAAAATTAAGTATCAATATGATGAATATTACTAGGTTACACATTATAATTTTTAGAAATATTAAAGGTGTCACTCAAAAGTTTACGGTTTAATTTGATTTGATCAGGTTATTTCAAAAGTATATATTTGTAAATTAACATACTTGGGATATTGGACATGATATAATGTGATTTAAGTGTCATATTACAAGGTCAATATATGCATATGATTTTAGAAATGAAAACAAGCCAATCATTAAAGAATTGAATGCCAATCGATTTAGAGATCGAATGAACGATTAAGAAATTATGGTAGAATTTATTATTCGATCATATGGAAATTAAAATTGGTTGTAAATAGATAAATCAATAATGAGAAATACTAGATTATAGTTGTATAAGGTGTGTGTAACATCAAATTTGAACCACCTCTTGACACCTCAAGCCTTGCCACCTCAAGCTTTGTCATCTCAAGCTACCATCTCAACCTTTCTTCATTTCTATTCTTGAACCATGACCAAAAACTATTTTCTGAGCTATTTCACCTCTTGATCCCAAGTGATTCCAAGTAAAGAAAAAAGTGAAGAAAGCAAAGGGAAGTAAGGAGGAGCAAGTAGAAACTTAAAATTGTGCATAGGTGAGCTTAACTTATATTTTGTTTGTACGTAAGAAATATGGCACCATGAGACTATGCATCGATTATTGAGAGTTGAACAGGGTCACAATTAAGAATAAGTATCAATTACGTAGAATCGATGATTTATTTGACCAGCTTCAGGGTGGCAAAATATTTTCAAAGATTGACTTATGCTCTGGGTACCATCAATTAAAAATAAAGGAAGAGAATATCCCCAAAACGGTATTTAGTACAAGATATGGGCACTATGAATTTTTGGTGATGCCATTCGGATTAACTAATGCTCTAGCAGCATTCATGGATCTAATGAATAAAGTGTTTAAGGAGTTTTTGGATAAATTCATTATTGTGTTCATTGATGACATTCTAGTTTACTCCACAACTAAAGAAGAGCATGCCGTACATTTGAGACAAGTACTGGAGGTCCTGAAAGTGAAATAGTTATACGCCAAGTTCAAGAAATGCGGGTTCTGGTTGGATCGCGTAGTATTCCTGGGACATGTTATATTGGGAGCGAGAATATCACTAGATCAAAGTAAAGTTGAAGCTATCAACAACCGGATGCAGCCTACTAATCCTTCAGAGGTATGCTGTTTTCTATGTTTAGCTGAATATTACTGGAGATTCGTGGAAGGATTCTCCAAGATTGCTATGCCATTTACACAATTAACCAGAAAATGGGTGACATTTAGATGGATGGATTTGTGTGAGCGAAGTTTCTAGAGCTGAAAAAGAGGTTAACTTCAGCACTTATTCTCTCAATTCCATTAGGTACTAGAGGATTCATAATTTATAGTGACGTATCGAAGAATGGATTAGGATGTGTACTGATGCAAAATGGTAAAGTAATTGCATATGCATCAAGGCAACTTAAAGAGTACGAAAAGAATTACCCCACACACGACTTAGAACTTGTTGCTGTAATATTACACTAAAAATATGGAGGCACTATCTATATGGTGAACGAAGCGAGATTTATGTGGATCACAAGAGTCTCAAATACTTATTCACGCAAAAAGAGTTAAATATGTGGCAGTGGAGATGGCTGGAACTGGTAAAAGATTATGATTGTGTGATCAATTACCACCTCAGTAAAGCCAACGTTATAGTTAATACGTTGAGTCAAAAATCCACACAAAGTACAATAGTTATGGATTTAATTCAAAAATCAAAACTAAATGAGTTGTAAAAAATGAATAAAGAGATTTTACAGACAGGAGTAATAGAGGTAAAGTTGGCAGCCCTAACGCTTCAACCTACGCTAATTGATAGGATCAAACAAGGGCAACGAGTTGACAAATATCTCATTAAGATGAGAAAAGATGTTGCAGGGAAGTCTCTTAAATTTGCAACGACTCAGAATGATATTTTACAATTTAGATGGCAATTTTGTGTGCCAAATGTTGATAACATTTGGGAAGACATTTTAAAGAGGCACATTCAACCCTTTATTCAGTACATCTAGGGGCTACCAAGATATATAGAGACTTGAAAATGCATTATTCTAACATGTCAACAGATAATGGCTGAACATTAAAGACCCGCAGGGACTTTGCAACCTGTACTCATTCCAGAATGGAAATGGGAAAGGATCACCATGGATTTCGTAACTGGTTTGCCAAAGACTACTAAGGTTCATGATGCTATTTGGGTTATTGTTGATAGATTGACCAAGTCTGCTCATTTTCTTCCCATATGTTCTACATGTTTCATAGATTGCTATGCCCAATTATATATTTAGGAGATTGTCAGACTTCATGGTGAGGTATCTCCATTGAGCATACATACATGGGCATTGTCATTAGCACATGCATGCATCATATACGAGCATTATGATAAATCTTGCATTGCACGACATGATTTTGAAAAAGGAAAATATTTTGCTAACCACTACTAGTGCACCGAAACATGCATGGATTTACATGGTTTTATGTATGAATTTACAGGTTTGCGTGCATGGATTTGCATGTGTATAAGTATGCATGAATTTTCATGCTTATATCATTATTGGTCATTAGATTATAGTAGTGTACAGAGCTCTTTTCTAGTGCATGGGATAGTAGCGTTGGTTAGGGACCTAAGAAAGAAATAATTCTGAGAAAAATATTTTGATGCATAAAATTGCATTGTGGGCATAGCATTTTGAGATGCATGACTTGATATTGTGGATTATTCTTTGACATGCATAATCTTTACCTGTTGAGTATTAGCTCATATAATTTATGCATTGTAGGTGAGTCTAGTGATACTTGATACCATGGACTTACTGGGTAAGCTGTTTGGGTTCCTACAGATTATGAGAATCAGTGTACATGGATGACGACCTGTTGGGTTGTGTTGCGGGCATATTCTAATTTTTACATTCATTATTATTATGTAAAATGCTAACTATATATAAAGAGCTACAAGATGCAAAATATCCTTACTTTTTCCAAATGTAAAGGTTATTATTTTTATTTTTGAGTCTCTCATATTATAACTTTGGGATTTCCTATCCTATATAACTCTTGAAATTTGAAAGTAAATAATCTTGAGAATAGCGTGACTATGATGGATGATGTGTTTTTATATAAATGGTGATTTTTTTATATAAAGGGTTATATGTGTGAAAACACTATTTATCAAAGTGCTACATTTGACAAAAGTAAATATATATACACACATGCACACATATGCACACACATGTGCTGCATTGTCAAAATTATTGCTATACCTATATCTATATTTAGTGTTGAGGGGTGTTACACGCGGCTCCAAATGCACTGCTGATTTGGGGCCATGACCTAGAATTTTTAGGCTGCAGCTCCAAATGCACTATTCATTTAGGGCCGCGACCTGAAAATTATGGGCTGTGGCACAAACCCTTTTTTTATATATTTCAACCCCATTTTTTTCAACTTTATACCTACATACAATTATCAAAAAATAAGGCAAAAATATGTGCAATTGTGCTCATGGAGATGTCGAAAATATCAAAATTTAAGAGCCTACTAACTACCCCAAAACTTACCTTTTTGTCTGTTCTCAAGCAAAACTCAAAATCAAACAATCATAGACTCATATTTTGATCATGAATTAATAAGTTTGATCAACCAATTCGAATGCCTCATCAATCTTTATTGCACATAAATCCAAAGTTCAGTCATAAAGCTAGTTGAATGACATTATAAAACTTGTACTTCATCAATCTAGTCATCTATACTATTATAAAAGTGTGAATGTTTCTTCTAATTTTTTATTGGACTAAATTGACCCTGACATTATTAATTGTTTGTAATGCCAATAATATAATTTACAATATAATAAAGTTCAAGTTAAATTATAATTGTGACCATTTCTTCCAATTTTTAATTGGACAAAAATGACCCTAACTTTGTAAACTATTTGTAATGGTAATAATATAATTCACAATATAATAAAGTCCAAGTTAAACTATAAAGAGAGGCTCTTTAACATTGTTAATTATAATGGTAATAATATAATTTATAATATAAAAGTCCAATAAGGATGGGACTTGAAGTGTGTTGAAAAATTGAAATTAATTGCTGCCAATTACACAGATTTTAAGTTATAATTGGACTCACCGATTTAAGCTGTAATTGAACTCTTAATTTTCAGATATATGCACATGATTTTTGGTCTGAATTGGAAAATTAATCTCCTATCTACACATAGTTTTTAGAGTGAAATTGGTCATTAAATTGCAGTTGAAAAATTCTATTGTTAAGAAGCTTAATATGAGGCTTTTTCAGCTTCATTTAGATGATGATTTTGTGGTGGCAGAACTGCATAATTTTCAGTTGCAATTACATTCTATAATAAAAATCTCTTTTTATTCTCTATTTTGTACTTGTGACATTTCTAAATAACACACTGAAGATACATGTATATATATAATTATGTTGAAACCTTACTTTATTTTTTTAATTTCTTTGTTAGATTAGTATATTTCAATGAATAGCCAATTATGTATTAATGATATTTCTATAGTATCAAAATTTGTTTGTGCATGTGGATATTCTTTTCCAATAACAAGAAGATATGAACATATTAAAATTTTAAAAATTATCTTAAGAATATCATACATGTACTCATTTCATATCACATGAACATAATGAAAAAATAGTTTTCACCAAGCTTGGTTGAAACACTTTTATTTTTAAAACATCTATCATCGAAATTGTTCTTTGAAGAGTCTCTACTTTCGGAGGTTAAATATAGTTTTGCTAACAAAATTAGTACTTTTCTCATTAGGATTTTTTAAATGTTTAATTTTTATTGTATTGTTTGTATTTATAATTATTAGCAAAGAACGTAATAAGAAAGTCTATGGATGAATATAGTTGCTACAAGCTATAAATTAGAAATCTAAGGCAATTTACAAGTCTCTTTGCATCTAGACAACAAGATTGGATTAGTACCTCTAAAACGAATCAAATATGAGACTTGAATTATACGAAGGAATCATGGATAGTGTGTTGAAAGAAAATACTAAACGAGTGAAGTTGACAAAAGAATTGTTCTTTCGGTATTATTTATTGGGGGTCTAAGAGATATGTGTCGTAGATATCTTGATGCATTAGCATTAGTACAAAGATTTGAAAAACTGAATCTATTTATTACAATGACTGGCAATTTACAGTGGAAATATCAAGAAAAACTGAATGATGACAAGCTCAAGATCAACTAGATTTGACCTCAAAAGTATTTCGAGAAAAATTACAGGATCTGAAACATCAGTTATTTAATAAGAAAATATTTAGATATGTAGCTACACATGTTTATTTAATTGAATTTAAGAAAAAGGGATTGTCATATGCTCATATGTTGATAATTTGAAGTTTGAGTATGAATACAACCCCACATCACTTTGATAGGTTTATATGCGTTGAACTACTTGATTAAGAAAAATATTCCAAACTCTATGACTTAGTTGTAAAAATATATGATGTGTGGACAATGTGGAGATAACTTGAATAATTCTTCTGTGGAGGATGGAAAGTGCAAATATCATTAACCATGTCCATATTGTGAAAAGGGTTAATACAAGGTAAAGATGGATTTTCATTGTATAGAAGCAGAAAAAACGAATTAACAATTCAAGTTTGCAATAGACAACTAAAAAATTAGTGGGTAGTACCTTATAATTTATATCTCTTATCAAGATATAATTATCATATCAACATCGAGATATATTCAAGAGTGACATGTGTGAAATATTAGTACAAATATATATATAAGGAACATGATAGAATGACAATTCATATCACCCACAATGATAAAAATTTACTTGTTGAGATTAAACAATTTTAAGATACCCAGTGGGTCTCTGCTTAAGAAACAATGTGGAGAATTTTTGAATTAATTTGAACGAAATATACCTATCAGTAATCAACTTGCAACTTCACCTCCTAAATCAACAATATGTGACTATTGGGCATATCAGAACTAAGAAAATATTTTAAGTTGGGGTCATATCTCCAAAATAATACTCATGAAGTTTTTTCTATGTGCTCTAAAAGTGAAAAGGCAAGAAAACATATTTATAGGAAAATTCCATAGCACTATGCATGGGACAAACAAGGTAAATATTTGAAAGAAAGAAAGAAAGAAAGAAAATGGATGTGATTAGGCGTATAAATACTGCAAATTCTATTTGAAGGTGAATGATATTAGCTTAGGTTACTCTTGAATCATGACAGATGACCAACATCTTATGTACAAGCTCTAGATTTAAAGAAGCAACACAAAAAAGAGGACTGCTAGAAAGAGTTATTATCAATACAAATATATCTATAAGGAACATGATAGAATGATAATTCATATCTCCCAAAATGATGATGAAAATTTAATTAATGAAATTAAACAATTTCAAGATACCCGATAGGCCTCTTCTCAAGAAGCAATGTGGAGAATTTTTGAATTAATTTGAACGAAGTATACCTAGCAATAATCAATTTGCAACTTCACCTCTCAAATCAACAACATATGACTATTTAGCAATTAGAAAATATTTTAAGTTGTGATCATGTCTCCAAAATAATGATCACGAAGTTTTTTCTATGTGCTCTAAAAGTGAAAAAGTGACAAAATATCTTTATAGGAAATTTTCATAGCACTGTGCATAGGACAAACAAGGTAAATATTGAAAAGAAATAAAGAAAGAAAATAGATGTGATTTGGGCATATAAATACTGTAAATCCTACTGAAGGTGAATGATATTATCTTAGGTTATTCTTGAATCATGACAGAGGGTCATTATCTTATATACGAGCTCTAGATTCAAAAAAGCAACACAAAAAAGAAGACTACTATAAAGTGTTGTTAAATGTTTAAATGAAGCTGTCACTTTTCAAATGCCTCATGAACTGTGAAGACTATTTGCAATCATCTTAGTATATTGTGTACCAAAGAGAATTAGAAACCTTATTTGAACTACAAATTATCAAAACTTTGATAAATTTGAATATTTTCTTGGATAGTATGGGAAAAAACATCACTTCATGTAATCTTGTAAAGATTCCTATAATGTTGTGGGGAATATATTCACTCTTCAAAATACTAATAAATGTAAATGAATTATGTGAGTGCACTATGTCCAAACAAAGTGGGCTTGAGAGCTATTGCATAAAGTACAACTACTTTTATGGGATGAACCACCAATGACAAAACAATGGCATATGAGAATGTTAATAAATTATTGAAAGACGTAATAAAAAATAATGAGGATTTTGTTGGAAAATTATTGAGATTTTAGACAAGTATTACCATTTGTTCCTAGGGTAAACTATTACTAAAAGTTTGGTGAAATCATATTTGTGGTCTAAAATGAGAAAAATTACTTTGTCAAGGAACATTAGATTAAGGAATGATCCAAACTTTAATGAGATCTTACTTAGAATAAAAAACTATAAGAAACCAACTGATACTGAACATAACATCAAAATTCAAAAAGAAATGATTATTGAGTATGACAATGAAGAAGAATCAATATAACGACTTATTCGGGTTATTTTCCAGCATTAAATAAGATTGTGCATTCAGTCATATAAATGACAAGCATGTTTGCAGATTCAATGATAAGTTGATCTCTACGTTTCCTAAAGGAGAAAGAACTTTTATAGTTTTGATGAAGTTATTTATGACACAAACAACCATTATGAAAAGGGCTTTTTGAAATCTTATAACTCTAAATGGCTTGCCTCAATTTATTGCTATGAAGAAATTACCCAATAATTCTTTTGAGGAATTTAGACCAAATAAATGGATTGTGTAATGGTACAAGAATGGTAATGTAATTTCTCTATAAAGATTGTGTTTGGGCAATATACTGAAAAGCATTTCTTTTTACCTATGTGAGTTAATTTGTGCATTAAGTTGTTTCACTTTACTATGGAATAGTAATTCCTATATGATTTTGGTTTCTCCATTTATTATAATTCATTTATATTATTTTGTTATAATAATATTTAAATTCCATTAAATACAGGATAACAGAAAATTATGTTGAATGATTCAAATACTTTTATAGATAAATATAAAATATTTCATAATACAATTAAGGGCTTTAAAAGTTGGGATTGAAACATCTAGCGAATAAAACTTTTCTTGAGAATCCAAAAGATGATAATGATGGGTAGCGATTTAAGTAAATAAACTAAAATTCAAACTTTATGTTTCTGTTATATTTTAAAGATTTTTATAGAATTATTAACTCTTGTAGGGTGTCCAAATCAGAGTAATAATTTTCAATGATGATATCAATCATTTTGCCGAAATGTTTGCTGCCGAAATGTTTGCAATCAACAAGACATATTTGATCTCTAAAGATGTTAAAAAGGTTACTCCGATATATCCTAATGCACATCCAAAAAAGGAATTAGTGCCTAAAAAACATAGAATTGTGAAAGATGCCTTTGAACATATTGGAGAGAAAGTTTACTACAATTTTTGGAGTTCAAATACATACATCCTGGATTTCACGAAAATGAAAGAGTTGGTACAAATTCTTTTACCTTTACTTATTCATTAAACTATATTTTCTATAACATATGTTTAAATTTTAAATCATATTGTGCAGATACTTATGGAATTGTAATAAAAGTCAAAGAATGTAAAATGACCACAAATTCAAAAGCAACATTGAAACCATTAAGGCTTTATTTGGATTGATAGATTTAAAGTTAAGGATTTCAAATTCATAATTTGAGTTTGTTTGGATAATCTCATAATATAATGGATTTTAAATCATTAAACTCCTATTTAGAGCTATTTTTGGAGTCATTATGGTGGATTTTAAATCCATCTTAAAAAAAAGTCATTTGCAATCCTTCTCCTAAATCCTCCCCCTAAATCCAAATCCTTTCATCTAAATACAACTTAAGGAAATTAATTGTCATGAACAACGAGTAAGTCATATATTTTTATCATGTATCGTTCTTCAACATTGAATTTAAAAGAATAATTTGATCTAAAATAATATTTTAACTACAAAAAAAGTTTGCCAAATCAATTAAGAAAAATACTTCTCCAACCATTAAGATCAAACAAGAGAAGAATTAATGTAAAAATGAATTCACATAAGAACTCATTTAGTTATATTTTTATTTAGATTTTGAATTTTTATTAAGTTTAGTTCTTTCAATAATTTTATTAATCATTCATATCCATCAATAATTAGTTCATGAAGTACTTTGGAGTATTTTAATTTTTATTGATATTTTTATTTAATTTTTCTTATTTATGAAATAACTTGCAACATCTTTACTTTACTTAATTAAATTATTAAATAAATTAATTAATTTACTAAAATTGTATAAATCACATGCAACGCACGTGTTACTTACTAATGAATTCAAAATATGTGTATGTGAAGTGTCAAACTCAAGTTTTATACATGTGTTTTAGGTATGAATTTCACAACCAATGGTCCCTTGGTCTGAACAAGGGATCTCTTTTGTGCTTCACATTTTTTTGCCTTCTCTTTTTTTTTTCATAAATCCTAAGACTTCATTTCTTATTGTTCATTCCTTCACAACCTCTAAACTTATTTCTTTTTGTCGAATTGGGATGTAGTGTCTCCATTACTTGCATTAATTATTCATATACCCTGAATTTTCCATTCATATACCTCATCAAAAGTGCACAATATATCTCACACTAAGCTTTTGGGGGACAAGTCATGGTTTTTGAGGTTGCCCAAGGTTGATGTAATCAATTTACATGAAATGAAGTCGAATGATGATAATTCATATGCTTTGCATATGCCATTCTTTACAAAGGCTCAAAAGGGTAACTAGTGAATAAAAATATGATCATGGTAGGCTTGAAAGGCTCAAACGAGTCAAAGATAGTCTAAATTATTTTCAAGTTTGCTAGTTATCTAGAATTTCACCTCAAAGGGTAATCAATCAAGTTCTAAAACACCATAAAATGACCAATACGACTTATTGGAAGCAAAATCCAACACCAAGTAGCATACAATTTAGAAGATTTGACACAACATGCTTAATAAAAAATCATCATTCATGATAAATATCAAATACATACAAAAATAGATATGTCACAAGACTAGCAATTTTTTACTCTTCTAGACTCTATACAATATCAATTAGGTATCATCATATTAATCAATAATCAAGTTATTCATTCAATTACAAAACATGAACTCAACTAAGTGTGTCAACAAAACATGCTTGCTCTTGGACTCTCATCGCATACAATATATGCGATTCACACAAAACGCTTCAACAAAAATTAAAACAATTTGGCTCAATTTTTCACATACATAAAGCTCAATCACACAAAATACGAATCTCACCCCCAAATTTAAAATTAACATTATCTTCAATGTTTAAAGAAATAAAGAACATAAGGGGGAGGAATATAAAACTCTCTTTTCCAATAGATGATGCCTTTGGAGTCCATGGGAGATCCATACATATCACCAAGATGTCCATCTACATAAGAAAAAAGAGACATGAAAATACATGGGCTATTCACAAAAGTGAAAATGCAAACGAAGCAATGCAATAGCTAAACAAAAAAAAGCTCGACATATTTAAATCTAGAAATGGAACATACTTCAAAAACTAACTAAAAAATTATTCAAAAGCAAAGAAAGCAAAAGAGTTGGGTTGTCTTCCTAGAAGTGCTTGGTTTATAGTCACCTGTTCGACTGTATTACCCCTCTTTGGATAAAGGTAAGATGAAATTTAGACATCTTATGCTTGTTACTTTTTCCTAAGTAGTGCTTGGATCGGTGTTAAACACCGTGTATTAAGGGGTTTAAATCTCTCCACAGGGCCCACGTTGCATGGTAGATCATAATCTTGGTCTTGGCTTGCCTTAAAATTTTGATTTCACTTGAAACAACTTCTTAAAGGGTAATTTGGCGTCAAAGTGTATAAGGGCAGCCACCAAGCTTTCATCCTCCATCTCCTCATTTTGAATTTTCCAATAATTTTTCAAGTGCATCCTTCAACTTATTTTCTGCACATCCTTAACAATAAAGGGATTAGAAATTTTTAATTGATAACACTTAGGCTTTTGTTCAATCCCTTAACTTCATTCATATCAATATGTGTTTTGCCTGTTTCATTTTCCTTTAAGTTCACCATGTATGCATCAATTTTCTACTCACAATTGGTTTGTTGTAAAAGATCATTTGCAAACTAGTCAAAGGCATCAATGTTTCCACCCAAGTTTATTTCTATCAAACAATTGAAAGCTTTTGATGAAAGGTCACTTGGTCATTCCCTATTCTAAGTATCAAATTTTCTAACACATCAATTAAAGCTCTACTCATTGCAAGGAAAGGTATACCTAGAATAAGGGGAACATTAGCATCTTTCTTCATGTAACACAATGAAATCAACCAGGAAAATAAACATATCTACCTTTACAGGTACATCCTTACCAATACGTGTTGGATACTTGATAGACCAATCAACTAGTTGAAGTGACACCATTGTTAGCTTTGGCTCTCCTAATCCAAGCTTCTTATAAACCAATAAAGCCATAAGATTAAACTTACCCCCAAATCACATAAAGCATTAGGAATAGTGGTTGAACCAATAGTGCAAAGGATAAAGAAGCTCATGGGGTCTTTAAGCTTAGGAGGAAACTTCTTTTGCATAATCGCCGAGCACTCCTTCGTTAAATTTTCCATCTTATGTTCCTCCGATTTTCTTTTATTTGACAAAATGATAACTAGGCATTTGAAGTAAAGCATCAATAAATGGAATATTAATATGCAACATTTTAAAGACTTCAAGAAATTTAGAAAATTGCACATCTAATTTTTGCTTTTTTAATGCTATATGATAAGGTGAAGGAACACTTATCTCCTCTTTAAGGATGATTGATTTGAGTGAAGTGCTAGGCTTTAATATTGGCTTGTCTTACTTTTCTTGTTGAGGTTTCACTTCTTGCACTTTGGTATTTATCTTCTTCCCACTTCTCAACATAATTATATTTACTTGTGCCTTGAGGTTTTTCTCTGTGTCCCTTGGCAATGTCCCTTGAACATGCCCTAACACTATACTTGCAATTTGACCTATTTGTGTTTTCAAATTCAGTAAGGTTACCTCATTATTTGGGAGTCTCAGTTTGGTATTGGCCATAAACTTGGACCAAATTTTGGTTTTTTCTCTGGGATGGGTAACCAGGTGGTGGAGGTCTCGCCATGTTTTGATTAGTTTCAGAAGTACCTTGGCTACCTTGACCTCCCCATGTAAATTTGGATGATTCCTCTATCCATGATTGTATATTTGGAAAAAGGGATTGTTTGCTTGCCAATTGAAATTCCCAACATAATTAATTTGATCGAATAAGAATGAAAATGGATTCCCCACTTGACACTCAGTGCTATAGTGTCCATCTTCGTATAACTCAAATGTGACAATTTGCACCTTCATTGCCCAAGCACTTATGTTATCAATCTTCTTGTTCAATGCTTCAATTTGAGCCAAAAGAGTAGAGTATGTGTTGATAGTGTGCACTCTCGCTGCATTCTTTCCCAAACTTCTATTTGTTTATCATTGGTAACTATTAAGTGCCATTTTCTCTAACAAGTCATATGCCTCATTCAGAGTTTTCCTCATAATTGTGTCTCCCACTGCTGCATCTATCATTGCTCAATTGGCGGGTGACAAACTATTGTAGAATGTTTACACTTGAAGCTATGTAGGCAAACTATGGTGTTGACATCTACTCAACAAATCCTTGAACCTCTCCCAACTTTCATACAAGGACTCCATCTCAAATTGCACAAATATAGTAATATTGTTCCTCATTTTGGTAGTTTTGGACGATGGGAAATACTTGGCAAGGAATGCTTGTGCCATGGCCTCCTATATGGTAATTAATCTGGCGAGTAATAAATTAATTTTTCTTAGTCTAATAGCATTATCAGTCACTCCATTATGCTTAAAAGTGTCACAAATCTCCAAGAAGTTTGTGATGTGGGCATTGGGAAAATTACTAGGCAAATTACCATATAGCATTGAAATTTGTATAATTTGAATGATCACCAATTTAATCTCAAAAGTATCTACTTGTATTGCCAACCTCCTAATACACAAACTAGTCTCGTCGACCGAAGGTTTAACATAATCTAACAATGATCTATTCTCCATGTCTCGCTCGTTGTTAAACATTCTTTCCTATTTTTCTTTCTTTATCAACAAATAGAGAGTTCTTTTAATTTGTAGGTCGCATGGCTCAAGATCCTGTGTAGATGATGGGGGTGATGCACCAAGAACACCTATAATGAAAAACAAGAGCTCCTAAGTAGCTTGCATAAAAAAAAACAAAGAAAAATAAATATAAAAGTAATGAAACAAAAATAAAGCAAATAAAATGGCCAAACTACAGCTAGATAAATCAACCTCAATATTGAAAAAAATATTGCACGACAATGGTGCCAAAAACCTCATGTGGCTTGCAATTAAATTAAATCTAATTCCACACCAAGTAGTTTAGCTCATATTAAAATTAAGCACCAAGAAATTCCCATCATCATGATTCTTACAAATTTCTCAAAACTAATCAAAATGAAAGAAGAAATTAATGTAGAAGATTACAACCAGTAAGTGATTTTTCATTTATTCTTTAAAATATTCAATGCCTAATGAAGCTCTTTCTTCCCTTTTTCTTGAATTCCAATTCCTTGATGATGGGTTTGTGTGGTTTTGGTGTAATGTGTGGAGAAATATGGAGGAATAGGTGCTTTGGATGTAGAGGAAAATGTATGAGAATTTATGTGTAGTGTGTTTGCTGAATTATGTATTGAATATTATATCTTTTGTGTGTTGTTCTAAAAAATATGTGTAAGCATGTGTGTATCTCTCATTTATATAATGTAATTGTGTGTGTATAGTATATCTAATAGGGGGTCACATGGTGTGTGTGATGTATGTACTATATCTAAGGTGTGGAAAATAGGAAAGATGCCAAAATGAGTTGTTTTTTACTACTTGTCATCAAAATCCCGCTAGAGAATATTTTTTTGTTATGCACAATGGAGCCACGACTCAATATTTTGGAGTCGTAGCTTGAAACTTTATGTTTTGTAATTTTTGCAATGGGGTCGCGGCTCCAAATGCACTATTCATTTGGGGTCACGCTTGGAAATTCTGGGTTGTGGTTCATACCTTCTTTTTTTTTTACAATTTTCATATTTCAACCCCATTTCTTCCAACTTTGTACCTACACATAATTATCACAAAATAAAGTAAAATTGTATAAATTGTAAGGCAAAAACATATGTAATTGTGCTTATGGAAGTGTCAGAAATGTTAAAATTTATGAGCCTATCAGTAGCAAGGGAAGCGAATCCCTACTCGAGGCGCCCATTGCACTAGAGGCAACCAATGTCCACCTCCAGCTATCCCAAGGATCCACCTCCTCCTCGTTAAGGGAAGATAGTGCTACAGATAATCCAGAAAGCATTTAGAATCATAGTTGAAGAGGCAATAACCCATGTAGCCACCAAAGCAGTTACCCAATTTGCTATTAACTAGCATAGAGAGGAGGCCCCTCAGTCACCTCATAAATACCAAGACACTGCTCCAGCTCCTAAGGGAACTGAGCAGAGGCATAAAGCGATAAGGCATAAAGTTGCTAACTAGTAGAAAGAAGAGCCCCATTAATTATCTCACTAAAGCCAAGTTTCTGCTTCGACTTCTGAAAAGACTAAGTTGAGATGTAAAGCCCCACAACATAGAACAACACAGAGCAGTCGCACATCCCTACCCGAAGACCATACAAAACAACAAGGGAAGAGCAAGGTGATACATACTGTGATACCTACTTACCCAATAGGCTCGTGCAAACCAAAGGAAGATTGTCTCCTATTGGTTGTAGCACCCCCTAAGCAAATCTCATTCTCCCTTGTTATCTTAGATGAATCCCTATCGATCATAGTCAAGATAGCCAATCTCATTGAGTTTGATGAAACTGGTGATCTACAAGAGCACCTTGACAAGTTTTAAGCTAAAGCAGACTTGTACCATTTGAGTGACTCCATTTACTACAAGATTTTTCATACTACTCTCTCCAAGCATGTATTGACATGGGTCAACCAATTATCTATTGAAAGCATCACTAACCTTGAGCAATTAACTCAAAGGTTCTTGCACTATTTTTTCATCAATTATAAGTACCCAAAAATTGTAGTATCCCTATTCAAAGTCATCTAAAGGGATAGGGTAGCTCCGTGAATACGTACAACATTTTATGAAAGTAGTTCATGTGGTCCCATATGTGAATCATTAGCTAATGGATGGAATAATATAATAGAACCTTTTTCATGGAAGGTTTTAGAGTCCATTGTAGGGAGACCTCCCATTTCCCTAGAAGAGCTCTTAACTCAAGCAAAGAAGTATATCTAGATAGAGGAAAAGCGGTGAGTGCTCTTGGAAAGTGGAAACAAAAGGAAAAAGATAGAGGTGAGGGAAGGAAGAAGGAAAAGAGGCAAACTTCACTTCATCTGGCTTTACTCATTTCATCCACCTCAACGCTGAGCAGAAATATTGGTAGTTGCTTTGTAGTAGGGTGTAGTTCAAGCACCCAAACTAATGAGAGAAAATCCTAAGCAGATGAAATATGATAAATACTCATTTACACTGGGATTATGGGTACATAATAGAAGAGTGCCGCCACTTGAAGAATGAGGTTGAGGGGCTTATTTAGAGTGTCTATCTGATGGAGTACATTTATAAAGTTGAAGACAATCATTGTCACTCCAAGCCTAATGCCCCAAGATTGTGTCCTCATCTAGGGGACATCCCAGTGGAGGCAAGAAGGGGCACGATAAAGATAACATCCCGACAATAGAAGTGATAAGAGTCATTTTCTATCACTGTAATACCTTGAAGATACGTATTGGTGTCGTGCTTAGCTAATCTGGCTGTCTAGTAGGATATTTCAGCGAGAAGTTTGTGGGTGCTAAACTTCACTTTAGCATATATGATGTTGAACTTTATGTCGTTGTGCAAGCTATGAAGTAATTTCTTATTTGTTTCTTAGGGTTGAACGATTACAAATACATGAATAAAATTTGAGAACTCTTTGTCTCTTAAAATCTCTTAGCATTCTTACGAATCAATGATTGAATTCGTTGTGTTCTTCCTGTTCGTTCAATTTCGCTACATCACACTTAGAAAATGGTTGTTTTTTAGGAATGTGCTAACTGCTAACACAAAGGAATGAAATTCAAAAGAAGACTATTTTCTCCATGTTAGAGTATGCTCCAAAGAGAGGCGCTTGTCATTATGCTGGCAAGGTGCATGCTTATGGGAGGTGCTTGTCACCATATTGGAGGAGTGCGCTCTAGGTGAAGGCCCTTGCCACCATCCATTACAAGTGCATGATTAAGCCTTATTGCCATACCGTCGTGGGAGAGGGGGCCCATTGGGAGATGATCTATTGCCAGATGAACACTTGGGTAAGTACCGCTACTATTACCTCATTTACTCAGGTCTTCTTTCTCTTTATTGGCCATTTTTTATTATGCTTTATTCTCCCTGGGATAGGGTAGTCCCCTAATGTTTGCTATGGGTTAATGCTCGGCCCTATATTAGGATGGAGTCTTTGTTTAGGTCAAGGCATCCACTATGATAACCATGATGAGTGTCAATGCTATTTTCACACTTTTAAGCTACTCGAGTCCTAGTTTTTGCATGGTGCAACTAATATAGTAGGTGGGCACTACTCTCCTCTTCCTTCTCATGCAAGGATTATACTTGTTATTTCTCATAAGGTTACTATAGGCATCTGCTTTATATGACTCTCCTCGTTTGCAATTTAGAAACTTTAAATTCTAATTCAAGCTCCACGTCTGCTAGTATATTCATTAACAGAAGTAGAAGAAGCTCTCTTTAGGATGCCTCATTCAAGTGTATAGGTAGCATCCACCTCGGACTCAATTATTAGACCAATGATGGTATACCTTTTCTATAATGGCTTTGAGGGGTGGATGTATTGTTGTTTGACTAACAACTTCAAGTTAGGCTAAATCTTTACTTTGTATGCTTAAAGTTTAATAAATTCAATCATTTGTTGCTCCTTTATTTTTTTCCATGCTCATCACTTGTACTGGAGTTAGAATGGAGAGTATTTGCTTTGGTTTTGTCTAGGTGTGACTGAGTGGGGTTGTGTGACACCATCGCTCCCCTAGCTCTCTTTAGGTTGTTAATAAGCACCCTTGGACCATCTTCTGGTCTCCAAATGTAAGACCAAATGCAATCTCTTCTCATGCTCCTAGAGGTAGTGTATTTTCTCAACTAGGATTCTATTTTTGTTAATGCATTCCTTCCACCTCATAGAGAAATGCCTTTTTATCTTTAGCAAGTCTTTGCTAGTCGGCTACCTAAAATAACTCCTATGATTCCTATTGTAAGGAGATTGTCAATACTGAGGTCTCTTTCGTGGCCCTCTCTTAGGTGCCCTCGTGGCTAATCCCCCATCTGGGGAGTTTCATGCTGACCCTAGTTTCTATAGGGAGCCTGTCGTCTGCATATTCCTTCAAGTATCCTCTTTGTATAAGCTTTTCTATCTTCTTTTGAACTAAAAAACAATCTTCAATAATATATTCTTTATCATAGTGGAAATGGCAGCACTTGTCTAGCTTCAACCTTTTAGGGTTGTCTTTCATTTTCTTTGGGGTTTGAATCTCTATTGTTTTGCCAACACCAAGATTTCTACAATTGAAGCATATAGTAGTGTGTTTAGAGGAAACCCAGGAGGGACATGGTGTCGCTCCCTTTTATGCTTTCCATTCTCTCTTTCTTCCTCTTTATACTTGCATTTGGCTCCAGTCCTATGTGGGTTTTCCCCTTTAAACGGATGTATTTTTTTCCTCTAGCTAGCAATTTCTCTAGTAATCCAAGGGGTTCTCTAGTAATAGATTCATTAAACATTTCATGTTAGAGGTTCTACTGCATGATTTCTACCAGAAACTGTTGCCCTTCATTCACAGCTTCCACAAAATACTGCACATACTCCCTAAACAATTTTCCTTCACTCTATGATATCATAAATAGATAAGTTGTAGTTTGACGATACTTATTATTCATGGAAAACTAGTGTGGGAAGTACTGGGTCAGCTACTCAATGCTGGTAATAGTACCAGCAGGTAATTGATTTAACCAAGATAATGTGTGCTTGAAAAATATTACGTGGATCATCTTCCAATAAGAAACATTGCTTTGGTCTTACAAATCTGCTTTCATGTAGGACTTGTCCAGGTGCTCATGTAGATCTCTAGTTCCATCGTACCTAGGCAATTAGCCACATTAACTCCTAGAGGAAGTGAATCGACCATAATAGCAGTAGAGAATAGGCTTCGCTTTGATGGTACTACTATGAGCGGTAGGTATGGTCTTCACGATGAGCATTCCACATGGGATTGTATGGTAATTTATCAGGATCAACTCTATTTTAACTGACTTCTTGTATGCATCTTTCTCTAGGAGGGACACTTTATTGGAAACTTTTCTCAATTTGTGGGGCCTCTTATTATAGGCTTTTTGTACCTTTGCTCCTCTCTCTAGAAGAGAGAAGATGAATCTAGACTCTATCGAGAAGATATAGGGAGATAACCTACATGGTAATTTTCTATATATTGGCTATAGTGTTGTTGCTCTTATAGAGATATTTTCTAATAAAGGGAACAGGGCTTCTTGTGTGATCTGCAACACCACTACTTTAGCCGGAGGTCCTTCTGCTCAGGCTTCTTACTCTTGGGGTACGGAATCTTGCTAGGGCAGAAACTCTTAAGGCTACTTGGTTAAATGCCCCTAAGGCTACTAGGACTGAAGTTCCTGAGACCATTTTGGGGCAGAAACTCCTAAGACTACAAGAGTAGAGGATCCAGAGGTCATTGGTCTACTCTTATTCCATTGACTACTTTATCTTCAGGGGCACCTTAGGCACTGGCTTTTTTGGCCCTAGATCTAGTTTGCATTCTCAGCGTCACAACATAATTTTACCATAGACGATGTAAGATTGATGTGGTAAGTGAATTAATAAATTGATAGAAGTCAACTCCTGAGGAATCAACTATTCTCCAAGTGCTTGCTTGAATACAGGGTTCTTACCTATGAATGAACAGACCATCAGGGGCGTAGGGATTGTCCTAGTGATAACATTTCGATAATTAAATCAGTACTTTGAGTAGAAAAATATAACAAGAATTCACTATGTAGTAAATCATAAAGTGAATTAGATATACCTTAAAATGAATTCGAGGGGATATTAGTAGTTGTTCTACAGTAGATTTATGTTTATGTGTGGCAAGGTGAATGTGAGCCACTATAGTTTGTTGTATTTATGGGCTTAAGCTTATTGGAATGAGTCTTCCCTAAGTTGGATTTGAATTAATTAATTGGCTAGAATTATAATGCCCCTCATGTATAAAGGGTAATTTGGTATGTTCATGTAAAAGAATCAAATTCAAACTGTAAAACATGCAATTAAAGAGCATAAAGAAATCACTGAAAAACAAAATGGAAGAAAACAACTAAATCAGTTCTTCTAAATGACTTGTTGTAAATTCAAAAAATAAAATCACTTGAAATAGTGTGGTACGTCTTTTTTTAAAATGAGAAGCAAGACGAACTGGTAATCTAGTGTAGCTCCAATAATTCTCAATAAATTTAATTGCATTTGGAAGCATTATAGGCCACAATTTGTCCTTGATTTTTTAGGTCTCAGAAACTGCATTAGGTGTTTGTTAGGACATTTCCAATATCTTAATTTACAATATTAGCTCAAATGCATTATTTAGGCTCTTTTGAACTTAAAACCTAACTCAACATAGAGCTATCCTCTAGTTATTAATTTAGGGTTTGTAATTAACAATATTTATCTCACTTCTCTCTATCAGAATTCATTCCTAAAGCCAAACAAAAAAGTATAATCTATATTAGAAACATTTTTTTGTAATTACTAGAAGAAATTTTCAAAATAGAAAAAAATGAATGAAATTTACAATGAAAATTTTTGCAAAAAATTATTGTAAACCAAATTATTTAAAAAACTATTATGGTTCAAATTTTAAAAATATTGATTAGGATTATGAGA